>PYAF01001318.1:327789-344081 GCA_007407185.1 Glycine tomentella | reverse complement strand
CTAGGAGCCTTTAGGAAGAAGTTTGTCAAGCTTTTAAGAGGAAAACAAGGTATGTATAGGGAGGTTTATGCTAAATATAGTTTAAGTGTTACTTTATTCAAGTATGTATAGAATTTCATCTATTTCTTTCAAACAAAGCTTGCACACCATGTGTTTGATGAATTGTTTCAAAGAAATGAAGATATGTTGAGTGTGCTTGTTGTGAATAAATATTTGGAATTCTTGTGTTGTTGAGTGTCTTATGAATTTTTATGAACTTCATGAGTTCCTATGAATCTTTGTACATGTATATTATATTAAGTTCTATACTGGATTTATGTTAAACTTTTAGCATGTGAAATATAAAAAAAGATTGATATGAAAAAACAAATATGAGATAAAAAGAGAATCAATCATACATGTTTTACATGCATATGCCTGGCGGGGGCTAGTCCGTGTTATTTGCCTCAAGAGTAGGTATCGGATAGCTAAAAGAATTGAGACGAGCGTTCAGACAAAAGGTGTTTGAGCTGGGGGGTAGTGGCAGTGGGGAGAACACCTACCCTTGATGATCACATGAAGTGTGGGTGGGAGTCCTATTGCAACACTGACCTACCCTGACTGATCGATCCAATTCTGTGTCAGAGAGTGAGGCTATCTTGACTATGGTACCAAATGATGAGAATTTGAGAGAATCATGCATCATATAAAGAAGATAAGCATGCATCTTATTTTTATGAATGTTATTGTGACTGTATTCTTTTATTTAAACTATGTTTATCATAAACTTACCCTATATTTTGTGTCTGTACCAGCACAAGACTTTTCAGTGTGCTTTGTCCTCACTCACATACTTCCTGAGAAACTTCCCAGGAAGTCACCCATCCCAAGATTGCTCCAAGTCAAGCACGTTTAACTGTGGAGTTCTTATGTTATGGGCTACCGAAAAGTAGATGAATCTTGTTAGTATAGGTAGTACCTATTAAATCCTTTAAGTTATCCTCAACTGTACAGTCCCATACCTGCACAGCCTCTGGATCCCTCTCGTTCGGGTGTGTATTCGATTCATTCATGTACCCCTCCCGCTGGAAGCCTGCTAGGAGCTGCTCCTTGTCCGTGCCTCACTGCACCGGCGATCACTCCCCGCCCTCGTCAGCGCCCGGGATGTTACAAATAGCAAGTGGAAGGATTCTGTGGAAGATGTTGGGAAGATATTTTGTGGGAGATATTTTGTTATGTTGTAATATTTATTTGTTTTGGTGATATGTAATATGTAATAGAACTTAGAACAACTTGTAGTTGTTATGTTGGACTGTATTTACTATGGTGGACTGTATTTTATTATTATAAATAACACTTGGTTATGAAAAACTTGTTTATGATCTTGATGATTAGTACAATTCGTAGGAATTATTTTAAGGAAAAGGAAAGGAACTTTCAGCAAAATTTATAACTAATAGGAAAGTAAAATTGAGGTGTTATATGGATGAGGTAAGGATTTTTGGTTCAGTAGACTGATTATAACTTATAGTTACTACACCACAATATTTATCAAATGGGTGGGAAGGCTGCCATGTAGATTAGTTCAGCAGACTGATTATAACTTATAGTTACTACAACAACTTAAAACAATTCAAACAACTTAACAACATATCTCTTTTTCCATTAATCCATCCATATATTCAACACCAAGTACTTTTTAATTGTTTTTCTTATTCAATCTCAATAATAAGATATTGCTTATAACAAGCTAAAGTAAAAATGACAATTCAGCTGAGCTTTGCTTAACCTTGGCATGATAAGATATTGTATATTGGCACCATCATATTTACAACATATAAATACAAACCTAAAATATACAAGCACCACACTTACAAAAATCATAGTTCTAAGACATATATTCTTGTATAGTGTTTGATATAAGGAAGAGATTAATATGACTAAACATGACTCAACATCCTAGCAAAAGTTCTTAAGTTAAAACAACAATAATAAATAAATATGTACATGTTAGGTTTTGGATTATGTTACAAATGCTAACCTTCATCAATCTTGGGTTACTTAGTAAAACTCGTCCAAGACCACTGTCAGTGATCCATAAGCAGTTCACTAGGGCCAGATGTTGAAGAGTACCTTGAGCACTGTTGGTTAACTTTACTAGTGAATCATCCATAATCCTCTTGTTTAATGGCTAATCAATGTGCATTGTCCTCCATAACAAAGGATCACCTCTAACAGCATCACACATTTAAATATGAAAAAAAAAAGATTCAGTTTCCTTTTGTAGAGTTTCAACAGACAAAGCAAGATTGTGGTCGCCTGCGTTTCCACGCAACTAGAAGGAAACAAAAGCCAAGCACAATATTTTAGATTGCTGAAAAGGAATGGAGAATTGCCTGATTGACTTCAAAATATGGATTGAATCCCTTCTGTTTTAAATGGATGTGGGTTATCTTCACGCACACACATTCTTGAGCCTCTAATTGAGCAAGCTCGATGAAAATTGAAAGAACCAATAAGGTAAAAAAAAATTGAAAATCCAGCTAAAACAGGAAAACAATATGGTAAAATAAAACTGATAGCATAATACCATCATCTGTTGATTCAAGAGAAGCCATGCATGAATGAACTGGAATCAAGCCTTAAGTGTTTTGTGCTTTCAACATGCCTCAATGAAAAATGTCAAAGAAAGCTATTGAAGACCAATTTGATTCATGTAAGAGGAAAGCTGTGCAATCTGATAATCCAAAAGCATATCATACATAATCATTCATCTAGGGTTGTTAGATTAAAGGTCTAAGTAAAAGCAATGAACCGGTAAGGCTTTTAAAAAGCTAAGTTTTTTGGAAAAATGAAGTTTTACTGCATTAATCGATTACATCATAGATAGAATCAATTATTTTGTTCTTTGTGCCTTCTGGAAAACAAATCAAGATCATTGTAATCGATTACATATCGAATTAATCGATTACACAGGCTTAAATTAGAAAATCATGCTGACTGTCTTAATCGATTACAGAAATTCGTAATCGATTACAACTATGCCTATGGATTACATGTTTTGCTGTTTTAATAGATTACATATCGTTTTAATCGATTACAAGTACATTTGAAAATATATGACTGACTGTCTTAATCGATTACCATATTCAGTAATCGATTACTCAATGCATTTAGAAAAACATGTCTGTCTGGTTTACTCGATTACTTCACGGAATAATCGATTACATTGTTTATAGCTCAAACCCAGAATTTATTAGGAGCATTTTAATCGATTACATTCTTGGATTAATCAATTACATATGCAAAATAATCGATTACAGGAGCGTGTTTAATCGATTATTTTCAGTTAGAAAACTGTTATAAATAGAAACCTCTTGCTCTGTTTTTTGTGACTTTGAGAAATTCGTATACTGAGCAATCATAAACATTCACAAGCTTTCTTTAGTGAGTTTTCTGGGTTTCTAACATCAAATAGGCTTCACAAATTCGTATGGGTTTCTGCTTTAATGAAGTGAAGCATCATCATTGTGTCAAAGCATAAGGAAGGAATGCATTGAGTTTGTAATCTCTTTTTCAACCTGATTGAATCATTCACATGCATATGTTCATTGGATTATCAGGTGAAATCTTTCCTTAGTCTTTGAAGGTGTAATTCTTTTGATTGAATTTTGTAAAGATTAGTCTATTGTAAATGGGTTTTCTTACATGATTAGAGATAGTGTTTCTCTAAGGGAAGTTGAGTAGTGTTCTCAGTTTTAGGTTTGGTCTCTAAGGATCTAATAGTGTTTTAGACTTCTGAACTTTATCTAGGGTTGATAAAGAGAGGCTTGTAATATCTTGTAAGAATATTTTTGCAATAGTGGAACTCTACTCTAGTGTTGAGTGGAAGAACTGGATGTAGCTTCATAGTGTTTGAAGTGAACCAGTATAATTTGTGGCTAATCTTTCTTCTCTTCTCTTCATCTCTAAATTGTTTTGGTTGTGATTCAAATTATTTGCACAGAAAGTTTTTACAGTTTATTGGTTTCTTGGCAGTGGAATTTGATTGAATAAATGATTCTTGGTTTCAATACATTTTTTAAAGTGATAAAGATCATGTGGCTACTCTGATTTGAAATTTTAGTTTACCAAGGTTCAACCAATTCACCCCCCCTCTTGGTTGTTTTGAAGTGTTCCTTTTATTTTCATCATCTTCACTTTCAATTTCAATGTCAACTTCATCTTCACTAAAATCATTCACCTTAGGCTTGCGCGTTCGGCAAGTATACCGATTGTTACAAGTAATAAAGTGTAAGTAGAGTATCGTCTTTATGAGGATTGAGACACTAATTTTATCGCAACTTGTTATCTTAAAATTGGAATGACAAATAATATGTTTGAAGAGAAAATTGTTGTATTTTGGAAATTATGCAAATTAAATAAATAACAGAAAAGTAGCGAGAATTCAAAAACAAGTTTAAAGTGATTGTTACGCAGTAATGAGAGACAATTGCGGTCAGAGCACATTCCCCTTTGATCCCTACCTCCTTTACTTAAATTGGTTATTAAATTCAATTACTTCTAAGTACTCAAATGATGTATCTTTACATAATTAGTTAAATCCTAATCCCTTAGCAATTTAACCCTTTAACCCAATTAGAAATTCTAATTCCTTAGTAATTCCCTATCAGGCTAAGCATTAAGAGAATATACCCTATAATTTCTGCAATCATACATCCCTATCCCTAGGCAATGTAAAAATTGTTATTTTACTCCTGTCAGAAATTAGAGTCCTAACATCCCTATTGCAAACTCTAACCCTCAAAACTTTAATAGAATGACCAAATCTAAAAAAGAATTATGCAATGAAGAACAGAGTAAAACAAAGCAATTATGATAATTTCATACTAATACCAATCAAATTACAGAGGAGTTCACATTGATTTTGGCTCTAACCACAATATGAGAATTAGCTGGACATGTTCATAACTAATCTTAATCTCATAACTAACATATCTCTAAGCAGAATTTACAAGGAAAATGCAAAGAATTACAAATTATTCCGTTGTTCTTCGATCCTCCCGCAATGACTCTAATCTTCTCTTGTTCCTCTCCGCGTTTCTGTGTATTTTTCTGTGTAAAAGTGCCTCCATACTTCTCTCCCACGTTGTTATATTTAATTAGGGTAACAAACCCCTTTTTCCAAAGCTAATTCAGTGCCAAATCATTTAAATCAGGTAACAGCGTAACTGTGGTGCTACTAGCGCGGAGTCTCACGCTGATCGCGTGAGATGTTCGAACTGGAGGTTCTTTCCAGACTTTTTGGCGCTACTAGCGCGAAGTGTGGCGCTACTCGGGTGGGGTGTTCGAGATGAGGGGTTGGTCCTGAAGTCTGGCGCTACTCGCGTGGTGACTCACGCTGATGGCACGGGTTGGTCGAAAGCTCAAGTCACTCTTTTTTGCTTCTTTTCCTCTCTTTTTGACTCCTAGATAACAATAATAATAATAATTGAGGTAATAAACAATTAAATAAATAAACATACCTAATTCTAACCTATATTACTAATTATTGAACAAATCATTAATCAATTAACCCTAAAAACTAATATATGCTAGCAGCATATCAACCCCCTATAGTCTTATTCCATTCCCAAGTCACCACTTGAATTTTCTCTAACAACTCAAAGGATAGTTATAAAGGCAATGCAAATTCTAATAACTTAATGGACTAAAATTTTAAAAATCCTAATAAGGCCAAAATTGCAGTACTGCTCCCAAGAATGTTATAAATAAAAATACAATTAAGCCTTATAAATGATATGTATATTTTAAATTAATTTAAGATTATTTTTTAATTTTGTTGAGAAAATTGTGAATGATATATTTATGATTAAATATATTTACCAATAAATTACAACAATTTTTATAATTATTTTTAGTTAATTTTATAACAGTAGAATAAGACTATAAAACATACTCCATTGAAACTCAATTTTAAAGGTTGGTGCTAGTTATCGACATAAAACATCAATTTTAATTAGAGAATAAGACTATAAGCACCTAAGGTAATATATCTAAGCTCTCTCCAATAATCATTAATCTGAAGTTGTACTAACAATAAAAATGTTTCTCAAGCCATTGGATAATAACTTAAGCTTTTAGATCAAGCAGCAAGAAGACAGCCATGCATACTGACCTGTATTCACTGGGGTCTATTCTTGATTTATGATCAAGAATAGCAAATACAGAAGTAGCAGAACTTTTTGTAGTACTTGCAGTAGGGGTCTTGAAGCCAGATTATGACATTGCTATAGCTACCATAGAGAGAGCAAAAAATATCTGAAAAGTATTTTAAATGAATTATTTAATGCTAGAATAGTGTGATGAGCTCAACTCTCAAAATTATCTAGGAAAAACACCAACATAACCAGAAATGAAAGATGTAAGAGCATAGCAAACAATGAAGGTTGTGACTATGGCTCCTCATCTGCACATTGAAGGAAACTTACATAATAATTAAGGGAGAAGAAGTGGACATAAAAAAATATAGTCAATAGGAAAACTAGAGGAATGGAACATTCAGTGATAGTTGAAATGTATGTGCAGAAAATAATATGCACATATAGCATTTAAGTCCATTTTGTAGACATTTACCCTATTATTAACAAACATCAAGAAAGCCTCACCAGAGTTTCCAAATCATCATCTTTCCGAGCATACTTTGCATAGTCATTTCTCAATGTTTGCATTAATATCATTGACACCAATCCAGTAAGGAAGATGACCATCATAAAAGAATTAAAAATGAAGAACCAGTGAATCTACAGAAAGAAAAAGGATCAAAGTTGACTCAGTGACATGGCTAAGATAGAATCCACATGAATGAACACATAGCAGGTAACCAACAATAAACACCTCTTCAATCTAAAATACAAATCTAGCAGCAATGATTTTCACTGGATGCTCAAAGAACGAATAGTCCAGGTATACATCAAATCGGCGTCCGAAAGTGAGGTTCGTAGGAGACCATTTGACAGAATATGTCATGTCCAAAGATTTTCCTACTTCCAGAGGCCTTGGGTTGTCATGAGTTAGATTAACATGAATGATCTGCAATAAAAATGGACCTAACCTAAGTATGCACTCCATGAATCCCAAAATAGCATAAGATAGCAAAGATACTTAAATAACTTCTGACCTGATCTTTATTGTATTAAACATTGATGTTCTTGTGTGTGTAAAGTACATGCTTGCCATTATCACCATTCTTATTAGGATGTAACTCACCAATATACCCTTAAACATGAATAAAAGAACCTTTTACAATGATCAACCAATGAAGTGCAAAATCAAATCAAATAGAGAGAAAGTGGTAGTTGTAGGCATACCCCACAATGGAAGGTCATCTAAAAATTTATAAAAAAAACATGTCAATAAAAATGAAAACAAATAATAAGGGGCAACCCATAGAAGAAACCCTTACTCATATAATAATTGTCTCCTAAACTCCTAGTTCTAGAGGGACCAAACAAGTCAATGTGAAGTAATTCAAGGAGTCTAGAGGTGGAAACAATGTTTTTACTTTGAAAAGAATTTTTGGTTTGTTTACCCTTTTGACAAGCATCACAAAGTTTGTCCTTTTCAAACTTGAGTTTGGGCAAACCAATTACTAACTCCTTTTTAATTAGCTTGTTCATATGATGTATGTTAATGTGACTTGCCCTTCTAAGCCATAGCCATGATTCATCAATCTTGCTTATTAGACAAGAAGTGTTGTGAAAGAATGCATGATGAATTGAAAGTAAGAGTTAGATTTGTAAGCATAGACATGTCACCCGTCATATGTCTAGAGCATCCACTATCAAGGTACCATAATGAGGATCTAGCTCTTAGACATACCTGCAAAACTTAAATCAATTTATAAAGGAAGATACCCAATTAAGATTGGGTCCATAGGGGTTAGCAGCTTTCTTTTTCTTTTGAACCCAAATGCAATCTCCATTAGGCACATAGAATCTCCTAGCATAGCATTTGTAAGACGTATGTCCCTTTTCCATACAATAGTTGCATGTTACAGATTTTGATGATTTTCTCAAGAAAACATTTTGATTGATCTTTGAGTTTTTGAACTTCTTTTGATTCTTCTGTTTTGGAGGCACAAATACAGTTTTTCCAAAGGATTTTGAGCCTTGTTTGTACCCCAAACCAGAAGTATCTCCAGCATACGTTTGCACACTTAACATTTCAGCCAAGAGCATTTTCCTTTGTAAAGCTTTCTCAAAAGATCAATTAAATCACTGTTTTTGGATAAAAGTAACATGTACTTTTCTCCTTGACTTCTTTTGTAATCATCAAAATCTTTTTGCAGCAAGTTATATTTGTCAACATTAGTAGAAGAAGAAGCACATACACATCCATTCATTTTGTAACTTGAAACAAGTTTTTCACTTTATTCTTTCAAATTGCAAATTTCAGTTTGCAATTCAGTAATTTTTGCAACATGTCATCTAAGATTTCCTTTGAGTTTGTTATTGGATTTTGCAAGCTTTTGGGCTTCTTCATGCATTTCTTAGAAAGCATTAATAGCTTGTTCTAGTTCAGAATTTACCTCATCTCCATCACTTGATAGATCATTATCTTCTTCATTGATAGTGGAGGTGAGTCATATGTTTGCTTCTTCATTTTCAGTTGAATATTATGATGTTGTTGACTCATTATCTTCCCAAGCTATGTAGGCTCTTTTAGATTTTCCTTCCTTCCTCACCTTGTTGTCCCTTTGTTGCTTTTTCAAGTAGATTGAGCATTCAGATTTGATGTGCCCAAGTTTTCCACATTCAAAGCAAGTAAAATTGTTGTCAATCTTCTTCTTGTTGTTATTGTTGTTGTTCTTGTTCTTGTTGTTCTTGTTGTTCTTTGTGAACCTTTTGTTCTTGTTTTTCCTCAAGAACTTGCTGAACTTCTTGACAACCAAGTTCTTGTTGTCTTCTTCATCCTCTTCACTTGAGTCTTCTACTTTTTCTGACTTTGATGATGCAATTTTTAATGCAATACTTTTAATTTTCTTTTCTGCATCTTCAACACAAGTTAGTTGAGACATTTCAAGCTCATATTCAAGTAACTTACCAAATAGTGCAGCCATGGACATCTTGGATGGATCTTTAGATTCCTTGATTGCTGTCACCTTTGGTTGCCAAGGTCTTGTGAGACACTTCAAGATCTTGATGTTTAGTTCTTCAGTATCAAAGATCTTCCCAAGTCCCAAAAGATGATTGACAATATGAGTTAATCTTGTTTGTAGCTGAGAAATGCTTTCATTGGTGTTCATCTTGAACATCTCATACTCATAGATCAATGCATGCTTTCTTGATCTTCTAACTTCTTCAGTTCCTTCATAAGTTATTTCTAGCATCTCCCACATTTCTTTTGCACTTGTGCATTGTTAGCGATTTAAAATGTACGGCAAGTGCACCGATCATTTCCAAGTAATAAAGATTAGGTAAGTGAGTATCGTTCTCCACAGGGATTGGGGTGATTTCACAGCAATACTAACAAATGTGATTGAAATTAAAACAGAAATACGCAGAGAAAAGTGTTGTTGATTGGATTGGTTGTTTTAAATGTAAAGAAAGAAATTAAAGAAATGCAGTAAATTGATATTGAAGATTACCAATGGAAGAATAATTGTGGTCAAGCACACTCCCCTCTGATTCCTCCTCTTTCACTTGACTGGTTTATTAACTTTAAAGTATACACATGATAAATCTCTCCAAAATTTGTAAACCCTAGATAACTAGCGATTCAACCCTTTAATTCGATCGAGAACCCTAAACCCTTAGCGATTCTGTCAAACTAAGCATTAAGAGAATATATCATATGAGTTCCTGTTATGATTGTTCAGAGAATAAGCCTTTCCTAGATTAGTTAATCCCTAATTCCTTAGTGAATCAACCTTTTAACCTGAATTGAAAACCTAATTCCTTAGTGAATTCTATCAGTTTAAGCATTTAAAAGATCATATTACAAAGTCTGCATTTACGAATCCCTATTCCTAGGTGATGAACAAATGTTATTCTTAACAGGTCAAAAATTAGAACCCCAACGTTCCCATTGCGAATCCTAACCCTAAGTACTCAATTGAAGTGATCAATTCCAAATAAGAATATGAAAGAAGAACAGAAAAGAATAAAACAATCAAAACATATGTATTTCAATACCAGTCAAATTACAGAGGAGTTCTCATCAGTTCATGGCCTTCCCACAATACAAGAGTTAGCCTGCCATAGGCCTCAAGAACATTAAAGCAGTAGAATAATTCATAGTTATGCAGAAACCCTAGCCTTGATTCTTGATTTCCAGATGTTTGAGGATTAGAAGAATGTAAAATATGGTATTGGCTGATAATAGATGATATTCTGGATGCCTCTCTTCAGTCTCCCTAGGCCTTTATTTATAGAATCATTTAATTAAGGTAACAAAGCATAAGTTGTGCTCAAATTTGAAGCATATAAAGTTAAAACAGGCAACAAAATCTTCATGGCGCTAACCGCGCGTGATCCCGCGCTAACCGTGCGGGTATTTCGAATTCATGGCGCTAACCGCGCGGACATCCATGCTAACCGCGTGGATCATTCGAGCTGAATGACTTGATGCTGAGATTTCTGGCGCTGACAGCGCGGCTTTGGCGCGATCCGGGCAGTGCCCTCGAATAGATGGCGTTGATAGCGTGGATCTGGCGCTAGTGGCGTGAGTTGTTCGAGCTGGGAGGCTGGCCTTCCTTGATCTGGCGCGGAGTCTGGCGCGACTTGTTCGAGCTTGAGGCCTTCAATCCTGCATATGACACGACTCGCGCGAGTTCTCGCGCGGGACCTTGAAACTTGTTTTCTTCTTTTCCTTGTTGGAACTTCCTCCTTTTTGGTCTGAAAATGCTAAATGGTAATGAATTGAGTTGAAAGCAATTAAAATGATAATTTAACTAATTTCTAATCTATTTTCCTAACTATTTAACTAAATTATATCCTAAAACTAGCCTAAAACTAGGATGTGTTTGCAACACATCATGCATCTCACTGTTCTAAAAAATTCATCAAAAGAAAGTGAAGAAGTAATCATATTTTTAGCTTTAAAATCATATTGGACAACCTTTTGTTCAACACCTGTCAACTCATCCCATTCTTTGGGAATCATTTCATTGCTAACAGTTTTCTTTGGAATAAAAGGACTTTTTTCTATAACATTCCAAGCACTTGGGTCATTTGATTGAATAAATATTTTCATTCTATTTTTCCAAAAACTGAAGTGCTCCCCTTCAAACATAGGAGGTCTGTTTAGAGAAGCACCTTCTTTGAAGGTTATTTGTGAGGTATTCATTTTTCTTTTTGAAGAAAAGATAGTGATCTTGAATAACTCTCAAGAACCAGCTCTTGATGCCAATTGAAAATAATAGGAATACCCACAATAACCAATATGGGGGTGAATTGGTTAAAACCTTGGTATTTTAAAAACTAATTCAAATCAGAGTTCAGGATCTTTATCACTTTCAAAACCAAGAAATCTTTTTACTCAATCAAATAACTCAACCCAAGAAATCAATAAATCAAAACAGAACTTGTTGAACAATGAATATAAATCAAAGAATCAATAACCAATGAACAAGATGAGTGATAGAGAAATAGAATCAAAGACACAAGCAATTTATACTGGTTCACTTCACAACTTGAAGCTACATCTAGTTTCTTCTAATCAACACTAGATTAGAGTTCCACTATTATAAAATTTTGTTCTTACAAGCTTTTACAAAACCTTGCCCTTTATCAACACTAGATAAAGAATAGAAATCTAAAACCCTATTAGAATTCTAAGCAGCAAGAACCAGATAACACTACTCTGTTCTTGAGCTAGAGAACCCTTCTCTATAACCAAGCAAGAACAACCCACTATACAATAGCCAATTACAACAGAAATTTAAAAACAAATTTACACACAAAGATTAAGGAGAGAGACAACCTGATGATCCAATGAATGTTATGCACATGAATTACCAATTCAGGTTGAGTAGCAAACTAAATCAGAACATGCTTTTCCTTAATCTTGAAAAGAATCTTGCTCAAGAATCATTCAAAGACCCATTGATGTTTTGAATGAAGCAAGAAGTAAAAACACTGAGAAAATCACCTATAAATGCTTAGAAGGCTTGTGTATACTTAGAAATACGAAATGGTCAAGTTGTAAACCAAGCCAAGCCTTCAACATATTTATAACAGAATTTGTAACTAACTGTAATCAATTAAACAAGCCTGATAATCAATTAAAATTCTTATGTAATCGATTAAATTACCACTTAATTGATTAAAATGTTAAAGAAGCTTTTTGGGTTTCAGTAACAAGCAAAATAATTGATTATCCCTAGTTGTAATCGATTAAGACAGAAAGCTATGTTTCACAAAATGAACTATGTAATCGATTACGGATTTTGGTAATCGATTAAATCAGAAAGTAAGCATTTTCCATGTGAACTATGGAATCGATTACTGATAATGGTAATCGATTATCACAACAAGGCTCAAAATAATCTTTTAACTATGTAATCGATTACACTAAGTAAGTCATCGATTAAAACCTTTAACAAAGCAGTTTATTTTCAATCAAAGGTAAAATAATCGATTATTCCGATAGGTAATCGATTAATTTGTTCATGAAGGTTTTTCCAGATTGAACGAGGAACAAAATAATAGATTATATCATTAAGGTAATCGATTAAACCAGTGAAAATAGCATTTTTCCAAAAACCTTTCAATCAGATTAAAACCTTAACCAAAATACAAAAAGCTTTGTTATTTTTTATGACGACCATTTAAGTTTATGACTGAATGAGTGAATGCAATGCATGGATCATCAGATTAGCCTTTCTCTTACACATAATACAATTAAACAACTTCAAGGCATCCAAGCATGTTGAAAGCTCAAAACCAATCTTTAATCAAATCCTTTTTAATCTTCATGATGCTCCCCCTATATCCAACAAAAATGAGAAAGGGTGCGAGAAGGGTTCTTACCAGAGTGGAGCGCATGAGAACGGAAGGAAGAATCGCTACCTTCGACAAAAGTTGAAGAGAGCAAGCAGACTCGGAGGCACGACCCACAGCTTCGTCACCCATAGCATCGCCTCCAGCTCGAACCTCTTCATCACCACCACCACACTCCCTTGCTACAGCGCCGCATATGTCACCACCGCCAGCCCGAACATGTGAAACATCAGTAGAACGCATAGGTACACAAGCGCCACCGTGTTCCCATTCTTCACGCCGCACCGTTGAGGTTGAGGGAGGAGATGAGGGAAGGGGTCACTTAGAGGGAAGGTATTTAGGGTTTGGGTTGAGGAATGTGAGGATGAGAGGAGAAGAATGGGGGAGAGCAGCGCACGAGAAAAATAAAGATGGATCAAAGACGATTTCTTAGTAAAACCATATTTGAAAAAATGTTTCAAAGGCGGTTATGTAATAACCGTGTTTAAAAAGATCCAATTTATTACCAAAATGTGACCGCACCACATTTGAAGACGGTTTTGTGGGAACCAACTTTAAACTGGCGTCATAGAAGGTGCTTTACGTAGTAGTGATATGATGTATGTATGTATTAGCAAACATGGACCATATAATCAAACATGAGAAGAAAGTATCTTATATGAGAGTGAAAGGATTAAATATGAATCGTATAAACAAACATGGACTATCAAGATTTAATCATGTGACTTTTGATATTAAATATTAACCCTTCATGTATCATTATACTATCCAGATTTAATATTCTTACTCTCATATAAGATTTTTTTTTGGTAATGTAGGAATACAAAACAAGAAAAGAAAAAACTAAGACACTCTAGAAGTGTCGCTCATAAAAGCAACTAAAATAGAGTCAGGGGTAAGGTCCTAACTTTTCTCAAGCACATTAGAGCAAGCACCCCAGTTCGCCAAAGAGTCTGCAACACTATTCAAATCATGAGGTACACAATCAACAGAGACACTCAAGTTTATGTTGATAAGTTGCTTGATGCGACTGATATTAAAAGCATGTTGATGCATGGCTATGGTGTTCTCATCAGAGCAAGAGATCATCTCCACAACTACTAGACAGTCAAACTCACATTCCACAAATTTATAGCCTCGGTCCCAAGTATAATTGAGACCATGATCAATTGCAAGGAGTTTTACCAGCAACGGGTTGCCCTCATTCCTGTGGCAATAGAAACCACTTAGCCAACGTCTCACTTGATCATGTATCACACCACCAAAACCCATAACCATGGCATTCATCTTATAGTTTCCATCCAAGTTGAGGAAAGATGGATCATTCGAATAACATAAGTGTGATTCCAATGTTGAGATTCGAAAACACTATTACATTTCCACTTCCAAGCCCACCAAATCAAGGCTAGAATCATTGTTGGATCAGGAAAATTAATAATATCCATCAACCATTGGGAAAGGTTCCATTAAGTAAGAATGGCTTGATTGAAGACATTCATTTGAAGCCACAACTCATGAGAGTAGGGACAATCTCGAAGGACATGGAGAAGGCATTCATTATCACATGAACATTTGGGACAGGAAGCCAAGGTTACTAGATTGCAACTACGTCTTTTAGCGTTAGTGGGTATCGCATTCTGAAATAATTTCCATATAAAGAAACAAATCTTTTCTAGGACTTGGAGATGCTAAATCTTCTTCTGGTGGCATTGTTCTTGACCTAGAAGTAACTTAGTTGCCATCTATACGATGATGTTGGCTTGTATTGCCTTGAAGGGTCACCTAACCAAACCATTCAATCTCTCCCTTCTAGACCTAGTAGGATGTTAAGGCTCCTGAAATAATCTTCTATATCTATGGGAAGAGGAACATGAAGTTCGTTGAAGTCCCATACTCCATTGGGACAAAGATTAATCACCTTTAGGTGTGAGTCATTGATATGGACATAAGAAATTGATGGCAAAGAGGACCATGTGCTACCCAATATGAAAATCATAAGAAAGACTAGCCATCCCCTAGCCTTGGCTTGAAGCCATCGTGGAGGACCTAAATAGCTTTCAAAATGATTTGCCACATATATGAATCATCTATGGAGTGAGTCACATTAAGAATACCATTCACCTGTAGATATTTATATGATAAAACCCAGACCCAAGGTTTGTCCATCTCATGCAAAAGGCTCCATATTAGTGTGCCTGGTAGTGCAACATTCATGGTATGAGAAGGCTTCATGCCCAAACCACCCATGTCCTTTTGTTTGATAATCTTCTCCCATTTCACCAAATTCCAACTCTTGGTGTTACAATTCTTCAACCACAAGAAGTTTTTACAAGTTTTATCTATATCCTCGCACACCCCTTGTGGAAACCAAAGGGGTTGCAAGTTATATATTGTTATTGAGCTAAGCACTGACTTTCCAAAAGCACACCCCTTGTGGAAACCAAAGTTTTATCAATATCCTCACACACCCCTTGTGGAAACCAGCTTTGTTAAGGAGTTGTCCCTTCTATGATTCCAGCCGATTGAATTTTGTCCAGCACATAGCTGAAGTCCTCCTTGGTAACTCACCCCATCACATTTTGAAGTCAATATACTTGCCTATGTTATTAGTGACAGAGATCCCCATGCCCCTATTGAGTGTTGGGGTTATCTTGTCCCATTCACTCGTTTAGAACAATTCATATGAGACTTTTGAATATTAATTCTCAGCCCCGACATAGCACATAATCTTTAGAGCTGTGGACACTATTCTTACTTGTTCCTCTATTGCCCTAGAAAACAAAAGAATGTCATCTACAAAAAAGAGGTAGGACAAAGGATGTCCCCCTCATGATACATAGATGGGTTGCAAAGCATTGTTGGTTGTCAAATCATGAATCATCCACACCATCCATTCCATGCATAGAACAAAAAGATAAGGAAAAAGAGAATCCCCTTGACGAAGGCTTCTTGAAGCGTGGAAGCTATCCATCTAGGAACCATTCCAAAGCATTGAGAGATTATATCCTCAAACCCCCCACATGATGAGCCCTATCATGCATTATATGTGGTTCCTCTACTGTAACAACCGCTGCTACTTCGCTTTTATTATACATTTATTTTTATTTGCTACCTTGGTTAATTTTCAAAACGAATCAAAAATGAAGGTTCAAATGAAAATTCCGTTAATTTTAAAACAAGTTTAGAAAATATAAGTGCCTTACGCGTTATTTAGATTATCTAGTCGTAACATTCATACATACCATATTGTTCATCATTTATTACATAGCTAGAGTTTCATATATAAACAGTCCATGTTACATCACAAGT
>PYAF01001318.1:306959-327689 GCA_007407185.1 Glycine tomentella | reverse complement strand
ATTACAAGAAAACTCCTAAGGTTATGTTTAGCACTTTTATAGAATTTTCTAATAACCAGAATAATTCAAATTGAATTTTATTTTACAATGTGTATCAAGTGCTAAAAACTCCTCTATATAATGAATTATAATTTTCTAATCATCCTTAAATATTTTCTTGAATTCATAGTCAATAAATAAAATATTGGGGTGTTACATCTACCAGGGATGAAACTACCCTGAAAAGGACCCATCAAATCAATTAAGAAATGACAAAGGCTGGACACAGATCCTTTAGGTGAGTTGGTTGATCAACCTTCGGGATCAACACTGTGAGAGTATCCAAGAGTGATTGATCTGAAGTGCCATTTCTAGTGAAGTGTGAAGAGTGAAGTTAGAGTTGTTGGCATGAATTGGTAACCCCAATTGGATTAAGGCTTTGGTAACCTATGTATTATGACTTGTGCTAGATGCATGGGACACAATTATCTCTTTGTTCTTGGCAATTTTAGGAGTGGTCAAAGCATTTGACCCCAAGGTGAGCTTTAATTGACCATTAGTGACAACACAAACTCTTTTTTTCCATTCTTGTGTGTGACTTTAGTTTCTCTGTCTAGTGAAGTGAAATTTGTTCCATGGACTTGAACAGTGGTGAATGCAGGAATTTTATTGAGAGGGGACGAACATAAAAAAATATTCTATATTATGCAATACAATCTTAAAAATATTCTATCATATTTTTTAATACAATATTAAAAAATATTTTATCCTATTTTTGAATGCAATCTTAAAAAATATTTTATCTTATTATGCAATGTAATCTTAAAGATTTCTATTATATTATACAATGCAATCTTAAAAATGTTTTATCCCATTTTTTAATGTAATATTAAAAAATATTATATCCTATTATATTATGCAATGTAACCTTTTTTATTGTTAAATTATTTTTTTAATTTTTAATTTTTAATATATATAATAAAACTTATATTAATAAAATTTTAGGGGAGGCAGTGATAAGTCCCCTATTTTAGAACTATTCAAACTTACAATACTGCACTTATCTTTTGATCTTAGTTAATTTGTTTATAAACTAACCCTAAACCTAGTCAATTTGAATGTAGCACTTCTGTAAATGTTGTTTTTCATATTTTGGAAAGATTAGTCCAATCATGTGTGTATTTTGATAGGTTCCGATGACATCGGAAGTTTCGAAAGCATTAAAGCTAACAAAAAAGAGCATATGTATAAAAAATGGGGGTGTTAGAAGCAACAAGGCCCAAGCCCAAGACCTCTTCATCACTAAGCGTTTAACTCGCCCAGGCGAACCTCCACAGGCCAAATGACTCGCCCAGGCGAGCTGCAAGTTCCAAGGAGATAGACATTAGCCGCCCAGGCGAGCAAACACAGGCAAAATCACTCGCCTAGGGCGAGTGGAAGCAGACAGGAGCCCAAAACCTATAAATAGGCATGCAAGGCTTGAGAGAATGGATCCAACTTCGAAATTTCTCTTCCTTGAACGAAAATCTAAGCTTTTGTGAGTGAAATAGCTTGGGTTAAGTGTTAGGGAGAGTGAGAGAAGTCAGAATTGGTGTGGAGACTTTGTCGGAAAGAAGCGGTGATGATTCCCTTCATCAATTCTTCCCGTAAAGAGGCGCTCTCCGCAATGGATGGCTAGCTTCTCTTAAAGGATTGGATGTAATCTTCTTAACCCTATGTCTCTCTTTTAATACTTATTTATGCATGAATGGTTTCTATTCCTTATTGGTAATTTCATTATATCCTTAATGCTTGATTCTACTTGATCACTAGTTTCATGAACTTAATCTTAAGTGAGACTGGAAAGTAATCTTAGGATTTGAACTGAATAATTTTACTCATTACATTACGTTGCTAGGAATAGGACATAACATTATTGATTGCATAAAACACGCGATTATGATTTTAATGCTGGGATATTTATTCGATATGCGAGGGATCAATATTTAGTAAATATCCTTAGGATTCTCAAATGCAAGGAATCGATTTGAGGTAATTTAATGTGTGCATCAATAAAGGATAGAAAATTATTTATACATGGTAAAAGTTAATTGAATACTAAGGGTATGAATGATGAAACCTAATCTCACTTTCTCATAAATATATTTCATATTACTAGTTTCGTAATTTTCCATTACTTTCGTGAATCACATGAAATTCCCCTCATCCTTATTGTACATAACTATTGAACTGTCGAATTATATTTGGATTAATTGAGTAGCTTAAGTCCCTATTGAGACGATCTTTTATAAATTTTGTAACTTACAATGACAAATTGGTGCGCTTGCCAAGAGTCTAACAAGTTTCTAGTGCCATTGCCGGGGATTTGATTCGTTTACTTAGTTCTTTTAAATTTAATTTTTCAATTTAGTAGGACTTTTTCTTTACTTTTGTTATTTATAAGTCTGTATAAATTTCCTTTATATATTTTTTAAAACTTGGTGCTTATGGAATCTTGTAGTTTGCCTTTTTTTCTTTATGCAAGGTAAGTTTTCTACAGATAAACCTTTGTTTGATCCAGAAATTACCAGGACAGAAAGGAAAAATAGAAAGAAAAAGAAACAAGAATCCAATAAACCATCGGGTGAAACTTCGTCTATCGATTCTCCTTCAAAACCACTTGTATGTGATAATATGGCTGACAGAGGGGGAGAAGAAAATAGACCACCAAGGAGGACTCTTGATGACTATGCATACCAGAAAGGACCAAAGCACTACAACAGCATGGTCATCCCTCCTTTAAATAATAAAGTTGTGGAGCTGAAGCCAGCATTACTCAGTCTTATTGGCTCACATCCATTTGCTGGGCTAGACCATGAAGATCCATACACCCACTTATCCATATTCATGGAGCTATGCAGTACCATGGGAGCCTCATACGAAGATGCTGAAGCTGTTTACCTCAAAGCTTTTCCTTTTTCTTTAACAGGTAAAGCTAAGACTTGGCTTCAGTCCCAACCAAACAAAAGTTTGAGCACTTGGGACGCATTGGAGGAGAAATTTATTGCTAGATTCTTTCCTCCATCAAGATTCATCAGTGCCAAATTAGCTATTGCTACATTTTCTCAAGGAGTAGATGAACCTCTCTGTGAAACCTAGGAGAGATTCAAATTATTACTTTGAAGATGCCCAAACCACAATTTTGATGATGCTGCGCAACTACACATTTTCTATAGTGGTTTGAGGCCTCAGACTAAAATGATCCTTGATGCCTCAGCTGGAGGTATGATGATGTCAAAAAGTCCAGAGGAGGCCATTATAACCATTGACTCCATAGCAGCCAATGATTACCAATCTCACCATGATAGATCTCCGATATAGAGGAAAGGTATAATGGAGCTTGATACTAAAGATGTCATTCTAGCACAGAATAAGCTCTTGACTCAACAACTAAAGGCCTTGACCAAACAAATAGGCCAACTTCCTCAACAAATCCAGTAAGGAGGTTCACATAAAACACACACAACTCATCAAGTTCAAAAAATCCTGAGATGTGATTTCTGTGGTGGAGACCATCAAAATGGCCATTGTTCAGTATTTGGTGATTGTCAACAAGAAGAAGAGGCTCGTTACATGCAGAATCAAACCAGACCTCAACAAAATTACCAAGGTTACCGTGGTGGTCCAGGTTCGAATCAACCTTATGGTTGGAAACAAAATACATATAATGCTCCCACTAACCCTCCTTTTGCAGGTACCACTAACAATTCCTATGCAGGTCCTTCTAGTAATTCTTATGCAGGTCCTTCAAACAGGAATCCACAACAGCAAGCTCAGTCTGATAGATTGTCAATGATGGAAGACACTCTAACCCAGTTTATGCAAATGTCCATCAGCAATCAAAAGAATATTGATTCTTCCATCAAAAATCTTGAAGTTCAAGTTGGACAACTTGCAAAATAACTCTCTGAGCATGGAGGTGGTTCTTTCTCTGCAAACACACAAGTCAACCCAAAGGAACAATGCAAGGCTATTACAACAAGAAAGGGGACTGTGGTAGGTTTAAAAGATGGTGAGGAGAAAGAAAAAAATGAAAAATTTGTAAATGATGAGAAAAATATTGAAAAAGAAAATGAGAAAAATGAGGAAGTAGAGACAAATGAAAAAATAGAAAAGAAAGTGATGAGTGAAGAAGAGAAGAAAAAAATTGACAAAAGCAAAAATGTACTAACCCCACCACCAGTCCAACACATGCCCTATCCACATGCTTCATCCAAGAAAGCAAAAGAAAGGCAGTACAAGCGTTTTCTAGATATTTTCAAACAACTGCAAATCAACATTCCTTTTTCTGAAGCATTGGAGCAGATGTCAACATATGCCAAGTTTATGAAGGATCTACTCACAAAGAAGAGAAGGTATATAGATGATGAAACCATAGAGCTGGATGCAGGATGTAGTGCAATTATCCAAAAGACAATTCTAGAAAATCCAGAGATCCAAGTAGTTTTACAATCCCTGTGACTATTGGGAAATTATCAGTAGGGAAATCTCTTCTTGATTTAGGAGCAAGCATCAATCTTATACCATTATCTATGGTCAAGCGGATAGGAGAAGTCAAAATTAGACCAACAAGGATGACTTTGCAGCTAGCTGATAGGACTATTAAACATCCTTATGGTATCATTGAAGATGTATTAGTGAAAGTTAACAAATTCTTCTTGCCTGTCGACTTTGTAGTGATGGATATAGATAAAGACAGTGAAGTTCCATTGATTCTTGGCAGACCTTTCATGAAGACTGCCAAAGTTTTAATTGATGTGGATGAAGGAAAACTCACTGTACGAGTGCAAGATGATGAAGTTTATTTCAATGTCCTTGAAGCTATGAAGCATCCCATAGATAAAAGAGAATGTTTTAGAGTAGATGTCCTAGATGAGGTAATTTATGACTCTAAAAGATTTCTGCACAGGAAAGATGGCTTGGAGAAAGCACTGACTGAAGCAGTTCAAGATGAAGATGGAGATCAAGAAAGATCAGAATATCTTCAACAATTGAACACCTGCAAAGAAATTCCTTATCATCAATCCCTCTTTGAAAAACTAAAAGAAAAGAAGCAGAAAGAGGAACCAAAGCTAGAATTAAAGGTATTACCTTTACACTTAAAATATGTTTTTCTTGCAGGTAATTCTGGAAAACCAGTGATCATTAATGTCAATCTTTCTGAGGAAGAAGAAAAGAAATTGGTGAAAGTCTTGTAGGAAAACAGTAAAGCTATTGGTTGGACATTATCAGACCTAACAGGTGTAAGTCCTTCTTATTGTATGCATAGAATTTTAATGGAAAAGGATTATAAACCTGTTGCTCAACCTCAAAGACGTCTCAATCCAACCATGAAAGAAGTTGTCAGAAAAGAAGTAGTTAAGCTACTGGAAACTGGAATGATATATCCTATCTCAGATAGCCAGTGGGTAAGCCCTGTACAGGTAGTACCCAAGAAAGGTGGCATGACTGCTGTTAAAAATGATAAAGATGAGCTTATCCCAACTCGTACTGTTACAGGATGGAGAATGTGCATTGACTATAGGAAGCTCAACAAAGCCACCAGAAAGGATCATTTTCCATTACCCTTCATGGATCAAATGCTGGAGAGACTAGCAGGTAAGCAATATTATTGTTTTATTGATGGTTACTCAGGATACAATCAAATCAATGTTGATCCTGAAGACCAAGAGAAAACAGCTTTTACTTGTCCCTTTGGTGTTTTTGCTTATAGGAAAATGCCTTTTGGTCTCTGTAATGCACCTGCTACTTTTCGGAGATGCATGCTTGCTATCTTTTCTGATCTTGTTGAAAAAAGCATTGAAATCTTCATGGATGACTTTTTTGTAGTTGGTACTTCTTTTGATTTATGGTTGTCTAGCCTGGATACTGTGTTGAAGCGATGCATTGAGACAAATCTTGTGCTTAATAGGAAAAAATGTCACTTTATGGTAACTTAAGGTATTGTATTGGGACATTAGATTTCTGTGCAGGGCATTGAAATGAACAAAGCCAAAGTGGATGTTATTGAGAAATTACCTCCACCAACCAATGTCAAAGGCATCAGAAGTTTTCTGGGACATGCAGGATTCTACAGGCGATTCATCAAAGATTTTTCCAAGATTTCCAAACCATTAAGCAATCTATTGAATAAAGAAGTTCCATTTCATTTTAATGATTCATGTTTTAAAGCTTTTGAGACTTTGAAACAAAAATTCACCCATAATCACTGCACGAGATTGAACCCTTGATTTTGAAATAATGTGTGATGCAAGTGATTATGTTGTTGGAGCAGTTTTGGGTCTAAGGAAAAACAAAGTTTTCCATGTTATACATTATGCAAGCAAAATTTTGAATGATGCTTAAATCAATTATGCAACAACTGAAAAAGAATTGCTTGCAATAGTGTATGCCTTGGAAAAATTTGGATTATACTTGATAGGATCTAAAGTGGTGATTTTTACTGATCATGTTGCTATAAAATATTTGCTAGTCAAAGCTAACTCTAAACCAAGACTTATCTGTTTGGTTCTACTATTACAGGAATTTGATCTAGAAATCAAGGATAAGAAAGTGTGTGAAAATCACGTAGCTGATCATATTTCCAGACTCACTAGTGAAGAAGTAGCCACACAAGATCCTGAGATTCAAGAAGAATTCCCTGATGAAAAATTATTCAACATTTCAGAGAGGCCATGGTTTGCAGAGATGGCAAATTTCAAAGTAGCAGGAGCAGTTCCTGAAGATTATACATGGCACCAAAGAAAGAAATTTTTCAGGGATGCCAAGTTCTTTGTGTGGCAAATTTCAATGAAGCATCCCCGTAAGGATATTAAATTTTGTACAATAAGTCTGGACTCAACGCAATCAGGGATGCCAAGTTCTTCATGTACAATCCAGCAGCCACTTCATGTACACTTCATTATATTCGATACTACAAAATATATTTTTATCAAGAAAATCATATTAAATTTTGTATAAAAAGATTACATATATATGTGCATTTATGTAATTTTATTTGATGAGGGAGTATAGATTAAGGTGATTTGGCACGTTATGAGACGTTCATTAGATGCTCCCGTAAGAACAAAAATTTATTACCAAGAGCTCGACAGAAAAAGAGGTAGAGGTCGATCGAAACTTACCTAAAAAAAACTGAGTGAGATATAGATTGACGAACGGTATGTCTTAGGACGGAGTGGAGAAAAGTTATAAGCTTGGTGGAGGGTTAAACCCATTAGTAGTTCTATATTCCGGTCATTCTCTTATTTTTAGTTCTTTTCCTCTTCTTTTCTTCCTTCTTCCTTTCACCCCTTTTTCTCTCTTATCATATTTCCACTTTTTTCTTCCCCTCTCCCTTTCTCTTTCTAGCTCATTTTCGATGTATCATTGGATTCATCTACCATCGACTCTAATTAACTTTAGTTAAAGATATTGTTGATGTTGATGATATTGACTTGTAACTTTTTATTTGTAAAATGTTCAAAACAAAAAAAGCTAGAAGTTAACACTTTAAAAAATATTATTTCAAGTAACGTTTTAAAAAACGCTAGTAGTTACTAAAAAAACTTATTTACTAAAAAGTCAAATAAATTTTTTAACTAGTAAAAAAGTTAAAAATTAACTCATATCTTGCCAAACACACTCAAATAACATATTAAAAAATGTTAGAAGTTACTAAAAAAAACTTGTTTATTAAACAAATTTTTTAATAGTAAAAAAAAGTTAAAACTAATTAAAATACCTCTTAACTGGAGTACCTTTATTGATGTTCTCCTCATTTTCCAAGGTGTATCAATATACAAGACAAGTTTATTTAAACTTTAAAAAAATTACTTAAAAAATAAACGTTTTTATATAACATTTTTTAAGAAGTAAATACTTCTTAAAATAAACAAAAAAACTGATTTATTTAGACAAATAATTTAGAGACACTAAAAAACAAAAAAAAATATTTTATTAAAATAAATACTTATTTCAATAAATTAGTTTAAATAAACTGAGCCACAATCTTCTTCATTTACTACTTTTAACCACTCAGAAGATAAAATTAACTATATTTACACACATAATTATGTGACAATCATTAACCTCATATCACTATTAATCAATAGGTATACAAAAAATAACCATCGAGATTTCAATTTCCTCATAACACAACTACACGAATAATTACATACAATTAATGTTCATTCCCTCTAAATCACTTTCAAAACAAAAACAACCATTAGTTCAAGTGAACACCAGGTGTACAAAACAAGTGGTGCGTTTCTCTTTTTCCTTTCCTCTTAGCAATGCCTAGGTGATCAAGTTCTTCCGTTTGCGAAACAGACAATTTGTTTAGAAATATCAATCCGAAAGTAATGGAACTGTAGGAAGCAATGTTCAGCTGTATAAAGAATCGTTGAAAAAAATGAAATTTCACTGTTACATGGGGTTTGGTGTTGCAAATATTCTTAACTTGGTCATTCATCATGAAAATGAGGCTAGCATATTAACATTGGTTTCTTTTCCACACCCATTTATCTAAACCTTACACATTTTCACCACTGCCAAGCAGTTCACACAATTGCCTCCCTTCACATCCTTCCAGAAAAGTAACATGGTAGATTTCCAGAGCTACTAGTGGAACGAGTAGCAGTGACTGGGCTACCGTCAAACATGCTAAGTAACAAATCTGATTCAGGCACTGATGACACAGCCTAAACGCATCATAACACTTCCACATCCACAGAACATTAGAGACAATGGAAGGCTTGTTACTACTAAAATTAATATTCACATACAGGGGAAATTCTACCCATGTAATGGAACTTGACCTAAGAAACGGCTACGCTTTGAACAACTTAGAATCACAAAAAGAAAATTGATAATATACATTGAGATTTGAGATTCTAAACCTAACTCTCTTGATCTGGACAACCATAGGAAATGGATTCAGGCCGGAATTTGAGCCCTACTAACTGCACCATACAGCTCAGCAGCACGGCACTACTTACCGCAAGGACTAACTAATTACATAATATAAGCAACTTTTGGATGAGGGCCAAAATACATAGCCAAAACCAATACAATTTCATTCCAATCCCAGAGACAAGTATCGGCGGATATACTAAATCTTGTTTCACTTGATGTCACCCACTACCGCCAATGTAAAGATTGAAGGCATAAATGTCCCTGATCTGATCTAAACCACCATCAAATCACCTTCGCCTTGCGACATTAGCATGCTGATTCACTTTACTATCAATTCTGATCCTGTCAGCATACATGGGAAGGCGAATTATCTCACTTATTTCATTCAACAAATCTTCCTCCGTGATGTTGTCTCTTATGCTTCGCATGACCTACAATGAACAGAGAAAATGGCTGAAGCCAAGCACAGATTAGAAGAGGGGAAATTAGAAAATAGGAGTTAGGATTAGACCTTCCTGTAAGTATTAAACTCATTCGGAGTTGATTTGTCTGTTCTGATTCGCATAAACTTCCATTCCAGTTTGTCAAAATCCCAAGAACATTCAATTATCTTTCCAGAATAAAGTGAGGGATCTGAACCATCTGCAGAGTTCAAGTTTTCAGTAAGCAATTGCAACATGTGAAACAAACAAGATATAGACTAGAAAATACAAACTCTAAAAACAAGACAATAAAAAACTTATCAGAAAAGTGAACAGAATCATTCGCTGAATAGCATCACTAAAGCACTATTCCAAAAAATTGTAAGAACTTCTTTTTGCAAACCGTTTTTTTTGGGGGGGGGGGGGGGGGGGGGGGGGGGGGGTGGGGGGGGTGTTACATACTGGTTACTGCCACGAAAATTGGCAAAACCTCAACTACAATACAAACATGTGTCGCACTCAATAACAAATAATAGTATGATTCAGACTATATAGATTTCCTATTTTACAAAGAAGCACAGCATTTTAAAAAACAAAAAGAATGAAAAATGAATAAAAATCGTATCTATCAAATATAGAATGAGTTGGACAGATAAAATTTTGTCTGACCTGTGAATTCAACCCTATTCCCTTCCAAGAGTTTCTTCTTTCCCCGTTCATAGAGAAAAAGTAGCTCACGATCACCATCAACCTGTCAACTTAAGCAACTACAAATTAGTTGGCTGCATCAAACAACAAACTATAACTGACCAAGAGACATCACAAGTGATATCCCAACACCATATGAAATAAGGTATGAATGATGATACTACCTCAAAAAGAAAATCAACTGAATTAAGATAAGCATATTTCCACTTCAATAGTCCTTCATGAGTACGTGGTATATAAGGATCATCCCAACCCTGGTAATCAACATTGTCAGTAACAACCTCCATTGAGTTCAATAGCAAAAGAAAGCAGAATAAACACTATGTTCATTAACAAGGATTTGGAAGAAGGAATGGACCGTGTGCCTGACCTATGAGGTAGTCTAGGTACATTGGTCCCCTTCTTTCTCAAATCGTTTATCAAACTTCACATCAGGTTTCAGCCACAAAGGCATTCATTGTCATAAACAGCAATTAAAAAAAGGAACAGAAAAGCAAATAAAAAAGGTCACTTGCCAGCTAGGTAACGAACAGAAAATCCCTTTCCCATGTTCAGTACATTGAAAGGGTTCATTGATCACAACCCACCTGAAATATGAGACCATCTGCCTCATGTGAGAGTCTTTTAATGAATTCCTTTAAAAGCTTTGTGACAGTAGAGAGCAACCAAAAGTCTTTCCTCCTCACCTAAACAACATTGCAAGCATATTAATAATGAAGCCCCAAGGGGAAAATGAACAGAAGCTTAAAGTATTTTATGACCAATTAAGGTTAGAGATCCATGCCCTGAATGGTTCCAGATCATATCTATAGTAAGGATTTCTGCTCTGATATATATGGTGTCGTTCATGATTCCTAGGTTCAATCACTTCTTTCTCAAGCATCTTCCACCGTTCATAGAAGGGACGCTGCACCAAGTTTGAGCTATAAATCAATAATCATTCACAGCTACAAAAACTTCATATCAAAGACTCAAAGGATGACAAGAAATAAAACCGAGAAAATAGCATATACAAATAAAAAATGAAAAACTATTCAAGCATTTCAAATTATAATTCAACAAACCAAGGTTTTCCACAAAAGCCTCGCTCAAAATTTCACCATAGCATTTCTTAGATAAAGTTATTTGACAAATGAAAATGTGAATTCAATACTACAACCAATGCATATTGACTATTCAAACTTTATTGACCTTATTCAGAGGTTTCAAATATTTCACAAATGAAAATGTGAATTCAATACTACAACCAATACATATTGACCATTTCAACCTTTATTGGTCTTATTTAGAGGTGTCAAATGAGTCACTCGTAATTGATGAACCTAAAAGGAACTAGACGTCCTAGCAAATAAAACAATAACTAGTTTTATCCCATCACACTAGGCGAAGTCAACCCCATGGATCACATGTAATTAAGCTTGACTAAAAACCAAATTCTCAGGGATATTACTCACCATGACATCCCTTTTAATAACTTCCTCTAATGTCCTTCTTGGTCTCCCTCTAACCATTTTCACAGGAATAAAAAATATGTGATCTACTCTCCTCATCAATGACTCTACTGGCCTTCTTTGTCCATGCCCAAACCACCTTAATTGATTGTTTGTCTCCCTTTCCTCCATAGGTTTCAAACATCAATGGCTCCTTGTGTATAATCTTTTTGTATGTTGTCCTTTTTTATGTGACTACACATCCATCTTAGCTTGCTCATTTCTGCTATGCCCACTTTTTGTTCTTGTTGTCGCGTAAGAGCCCAACATTCACTATTATAAAGTATAGTTGGTCGTGTATGATTAAACTTTCCTTTGAGCTTCATAGTCACAAACAACCCCCAATACCTTTCTCCATTTAACCACTCAGCTTGTATACTCTATGAGACATCTTCATTAATTTCACCATCAATTTGTAATATTGATTCCATATACTTAGAAACTGGTGGTATGACTTCCACCCAACAGTCACAAATAATGTTTTTTTTTACAAAGAATCCAGTCACAATGATATGAGCATTTTTTTTATTAGAATAGACCTTGATTCTACTATTATAGCAAAATTTCTGAAGTTTCTTGTCAAAATATGAACCTAAATTAAAAAGAGAGAGAAAAAATAAACAATATATTCATATTACAGACAAAAGGTGTAGTTTATCTCGCTACAATAAGTACAAAGTCAGACAATCTAGTGGGACATTAGTTTAAATTCATCTGCCAGTTTTCAAAAGACAGTGAGAATTATATAGACAGGCACGAGATCTTGACATTAAGAAAAGAATTGGACTCCATTACAATTTTTAGGATTTTTCAACAGTGTAACACAAGTTACAGATAATCACAACCACAAACAAGTGATTTCTCTATCCCCAATGTTGGTTCATGTATTAGTTTAAAACAGAAAAGAGATCATCCATTATTAATTTGTGCAATTAGCCAATTACATATAAACCAAACCTCTATTACTGATACTTGGTTGATTGCCATCAGATCATATATAAGGTATCTTCTTTCCTGCTTCTGTGAATCTGGCAATGTATCAATAACCATCTCACCATCAAGTAATGTGAAGTGATGGGTCTTCTCGCCCAAACCCTTAGAACCCAAAGATAACAATATTAGTTTGTGCATCATCAATGTAAAAAGAGATCTTGAGAGAATTTGTATATCTCTAGGTTGATCACTAATTTCTTATTTATAGTATAACTACAATTAATCAAGGTGCTCATTAAGAGCCAATAGGTAGCTATATTACAGCCTAAGCCCAAGCTAATTTAAATCATTCATCATAACTATGGTTGGTGAAGGTATTTGCCTATGTGCTACATATAACACTCCCAGTTTATGACCAGTATAGATCATAAGCATGAAGCTTGTTACAAATGACGAATTTCTAAAGTCATAAATGCTCAGCCCAAATGAAGGAGAACACCAATGGTAAACAAATAATGCTTGGGCAGCAAAGTTCACAAAATCGGGTGGGGTGTGGAGTTTTCAGATGGTGGTGGGATTGTTAGTTATGACCAGTAATACCTTTCCATGTCGGGTGTGGTGACAAGTATGAGGCACAACTCTTGAAAACCAATAACAAAAGGAGGGGGGAGGCAGGGCAATGGGGAATAGAGTGAGAAATGCACAATCCAAATGAAGAAAGAGATTGCACACTGACCTCTTCTTTATACTTTATATAGTATATAATTATTACAACCAATTAAGGAGCCAATTAGGAGCTAATCATTAACTAAGTTACAGCCTTTTATTAGATAATTTTTAGTGACTGCCACAATTTATAGTTGACAATGGTATTAAGAGCATCTCCAGCGGTAGTTCTTACCAGGTTCTTAAGCACAAATTCAAGTTCTTTTCCAGGTCCACCATCGGAGAAGACCGAGTTTGAAGCCATGTTGTAAGACTGGCTCTTATATAAGAATCGGTTTTAAATATTAAAACGTTTTTTTTAGAACAAAGCATGTAGGTTTTTTTTAGCAGAAATTATATTTTAAGTTCTTTGGTGGTTTCATTATTGGAGTAAAACGAATTTGAAGTTGTTAAATCTGATGGCATAATAGGACCCACCAAAATGAGTTAAGGACCAAAGAAAGGGTCAGCTTTGGAGATGCTCTAACACGTAAAATCTATGAATTAAATTAAATCAGCTCTAACTAACATTATCAGAAATTTCAAATATAAAGTAGCACACGCACATCATTTGTACTTCTGCAAGGAAACCTCATTTGGACCCTTCGAAAATTAAAACTTCTATCAATCAAGTAACATCCATCCATTGTTATTAGCATCATATATCTTGTACCATCTGCTTTCCATGTTGCATAATAATAGCGTTGTCGTAACAATTGCAAATTTTCCCTGCATGGCAACATAACCAGATTTTATCAAATTATGGAAAAATATCAGATTCTTAAGGAACAGCGTTGTGAAATCAATACAACTAGTAATTTGCAAATCTTCAATATTACTTAAATAAATTAAATAGCAACATATTTAGTTGTTGATACAACAACAAAACAAAAGAGATTAAGTTTTCGGGTTTGCCCTTTGGGGCACATATTAAGGAATAAAAAATAAGTAAATATAATGTAAAACCAAATAAGGTGTTGAAACTCAAATTATTAAATTAACAGGGTGATAGAGAGTAAGTAATAGATACAGAGTAGTAAAAATTATTTTTATGGCATTTACACAGTATATTTAATGGTCATGGGTTCGAATCTAGAAACAGCCTCTTTGCATACACAAGAAAAAGGTTGTATACAATGACCGTTCCACATAGGCCTATACATTCAGGCAACAAGGAGCCTTCTGGCACTAGGATACGTTAGTTTTGTTAGGGTGTATGCAATGCTATTTTAAATTATTAGAAGCATTTATCGGGTGTACTTAATGCCCTTAACCAATTCCCTTAGGGCACTTGTTAGCAAAACCCTATTTTTATTTCTTACTCACGTTGACAAAACACTTGTCTTTTAGTAATGGGAAAAAAACTAAAAGCTTCTCACCAATTACAGTTATAAAAGAAAATAAGCAACAAAAAGTTGGTGATAAATTGATGCCTGTCAACTATCTAAACCTCCTATGCCAAATCTGATTTATTTGAAGAGAGATTACAAATGATGGATTGCCCCTTACTGCCACCCTCTTCCCACAAACGATGATACAAAAAAGTTATATAAAGATGATGGCTTCAATTTTCTGGTAGAATATGGAGTATAAGAAACCATTCCCTTACCTATATTGTATGCAACTGATAGATAGGGTATAAACTAGTTACTTATATTAAATCTTTCAACAAGATAAATGCCAGGATATAATTAGAGGTCCCTTGAAAATTAACCACCGGACAAAACTATGGAAAAAAAATATTTTTTATATTATCCCAATGTCATGCATTAATCATTTTTCTAGACATAAAGTAAAAAGAATGCACATTAGGAATATAATGCAAAGCACTACAAGCATATAATGGGTCAAAGCAACAAATACAAGTACAGTAGCAAAAGAAAAAGCATCATACAAGTTTAGCTTATAATTAAAGTAACATCAAATCACAATAAGTTTCAGATAAACAGAACCTGTTGAGAGAAACTGGGTGTGAACCTGGAAATTGTGTGTGTCCCCTGGCCTGCATACCAATCATTAGTGAAATAGCTATGCCAAGCATGGTGGATATATGAAGTAGAAAATCATTAAAAATAAAAGGAGAAAATAAAGTCAGCTTAGTTATAAAATTGATCCCTTAAATATAATTAAAAGTTCAATTGAGTCTCTCAATTATTAAAAAGTTCAATAAACTCCTTTAATTGTTTAAAACACTACAATTGAGTCCCTCAATTATTTAAAAATTCAATTAGGTCCTTTAATTATTTAAAACACTTCAATCAAATCCTTTTGTATAATGAAATATAGAAGTTTTCAAAGGGATTTCTTAGACTCAATTGTAGTGTTTTAAACAATTAAAGGATCTGACTGAACTTTTTAACAATTGAGGGGACCAATTGAACTTTTTAAAAACAATTAATGGACCTAATTGAACCTTTTAATAATTGAGGAATCCAATTGAACTTTTTTAAATAATTAAAGAACCTAATTGAACTTTTTAATAATTGAGGAGCCCAATTGAACTTTTAATTATTATCAAGGGACCAAATATATAATTAAGCCAATAAAGTCACATAAACAGCTTTTGAAAGAATACTACCAATAAAGCCAGTGTGACAAACAAAAAGACATAGGACCAAATGATAAGAAAACAACTAGCACCGGAATACTTACCAGTTACCATCAATTCCTTTTATTATAATGTAATTGAACAAAAAATGGAAAGACACAATGAAGTCATAAAACTGAAACGTTTTAATTTTAAAACAGTCCTCAAATATAAGCAATAAACTCGTGCATGAAAGACAACCATTTAAAAGGCTCACCCCAACACCCAATTTAAGTGTTTGATAACAGAACTGACGCAATGCATCTTGCTGATCAGTAGGTATCTCATCTCCTAAAACATCATCATTTGTCATTCGTGTGTCTGTCTCATGGTTCTCCTGAGAGAACAAGAAATATGTCCAGTTTAAAACAAGTTAAATGACCAGGTCCAATATTTCTACATGAATATTGTTGACAGTGGAAATAAATGAGACAAAATGCAACCGCCTGTTTGAAAAACATAGCAGATATATACACATACACACACTAATTACATAATAACATATACCATAAATCAGCCCATACTTATTCTATTTACATTCGTTCTAACAAATACAATAGGAACTATATATTTTATATTTTATTACAGACAGATAGAGATAAATCTCAATTACAGAGATCAGAATCACTCACAAAAAAAGGCGGGGGGCAAAAAAGTTAGCATACTGCGGAACTTTGAGGATCTTAACCTCCTAACCCAAAGACCTAATCTTAATCAATAACTGGATGTGCTCTCCCCAACCTTTCCCTCCCCCTTCTTATCTTTGCTTCTAACCTTTGCTTCCTACTCTCCGTGCCATGTAGGTAAGGTTGTTATAACCCAAATCCCTCTTCCTGTCTTCCACCCCCATGTTCATATTTCCAACAAGATATAGCAATAGCAAAGGAGTGAACAGAATATTGTATATTGCCATCAGACGAAAAATAATGTATCAAACTACTTAACAAGTGGGTTCTTACGGAATGTAATTAGACAATCTGGACAGACCTAAATTTACGACAGACTTCACAATCAAACTCTCATTGTCAGACATAAAATGGATTACTGCATTAGTTTTCTTCAATTAACATATCCAACTTCTACAGTTATCGTGCACTTGGTAGGAAAAAAATGGACTTGAAGAATTGAATACATGGAAACAAGCAAATGAACTTTTTTGTAAATTACATGAAATTTTAATACAATTTTTATTTATTTATAGAAAATAATTATTAGAGAAAGGGTAAAGTACAACTACAAGGATGAGAAGACATCCTCAAAAGAAAAAAGAGAGGAAAAATAAGTAAAGAATGCAACAAGGCTGTACAATATATCAGAAATTATAGCCCCCTTGAAACAATCATGAGAAAAGTGAGAGAGAAGCCTCAAGCAGAAACCTCTGCCAAAAGAAATCTAGGGCAAGGGGGTTCTTAAAACACAGGTATTCAACTCCAACCATATAAACCAAACAACAAACAGCGTGCAGAATTGCAGACACCAAATTTTTAGTCTCCTTGTTTCTACCTAAACCTTTAAATCAAACCAGCACATCAAACGCCATATTGGTTACTGGGAAACAGTGTCAAAGTAAAGGAGCACGCCAAGATTCATCCAGCAAGAGAAAATAGAAAAACCAAAAATATCAAAATTCCTCATGTGAATGATCCATACCTGCAAATCAGGGCCTGGTACTCCATCATCATCATCATCTGGAACAGCTTCACCATTGAGATCAAATTCAGAAGATCTCTTCCACTCCGGAGTAGGAGGACAAACTACCATTTCAGGTTTTTTCTCATGATAAAATGAGTACAATGCATTGATGTAATCAGGTTTGTAGATTCCTGGAGGTCGAGCTTCAGAAAATATTTTTATTGCCTACAAAACGGGCCAATCAAGTATATAGATTGAACTCAAGTAATATCTTAAACAGACAGAGAGAGGCAAACAGTTACAAGGTAACTCCCTAACTGACCTGAGTAACAGACATTGACATAGCACGCATTAGATAGTGGATGATCATGTAACCTGTACGATTATGCCCATGTGTACAATGAACAAGTATATACTTTTTTGAGTGCTTTTGACGTGACAAAAATTGTGTAACCTGGAAATGTAAATAATTGCATGGTTAAAAACTAATAATTACTTGGTATGATATTATGGATAACTTCCACTGCTGTAAAGCACATGTTCTATTTAAAAGAGATAAAGGGGCTGAGTAGCTTTCTTTCATTGATCTTAGCTTCACTCTCTATTGTTTGTTTTCTTTTTTTCGTTTAGGAGGACCTCTTATCCTCCTAACTCACGTATTCATGTTTCCTTTCGTGTCTTAATGAATGTCTTTTATCAACAAAAAAAGAAGCTAAAATTGTTGCTCTAATGAGACAGGAGAAAGCATAACTTTTTTCTTCACAAAGGACAATACATCCATGGATTTGTATTTATTTAGGTATTTCAAAAGTTTTCTGGCAGCAAGCAGAGAAAAGAGAGGCATAATACAAACATCAAGTGTATATATAATATGAATATGAATAAATAAACAATTGAAGAATTTTTATCCCTCTTCCTTACCTGCGCATAGCGTGGAGCCTCCAGATAATGGGATACGTAGTTTTTTTTTTTTAGTTTATAGATATAAAATTAATCAACAATTATCTAGTTAAAATATTAAACTATAATGATACGTAAAAACTAAAGAGAAGTCCATATGTTATACAATGAATCTGCAGGAAAAAAAAATCTTACAAAACTTTATTTAAAGGAAAGATGATATTTGAATACAACATGTCAAATAGTTTTGAAAATATCAAGTACCCCATTTCTGAGGTAATAAAGAATTTCCTACAGCTACAAGTAAACAATGTATTCCTTTTCAATCCAAGGAACATAAATAATATGAGCTAAATTCTTCTAACTAAATAATTATTGAATAGTACCAAATTATAATATAGAAAGAAGAGACCTCATAGACAAACTGGTTCACAGATAAATTATCCGGTACAGAATCACGCCCCCTGCATTGAATCTAAACCACAACAATGATCTTCAAACGTAAGGACAAGAAAGAGGTGTCACAGTTTTAAAGACAAAAATAGCAAAACGTTGAGTTTGTGAGTAAAATTTAGCTACTCCAAACCTTAACATGCTTGATGCACTCTTTTTTCAAATCTGACACAGGATAGTATCGAGTGGTATTTGTCAAATCAATTACCAGACCAAGCTGAAAACCAAGAGAACAAAAATGTAAAAAGCAGTAAAGTTTATGCAAAAAGTCTTTTTGTATGCAACAGAACATTTAAATTCTCTAAATTGTTCTGCTAAGGACAAGCAGCAGAAATTCTAACAGGTAAACAACCAGAAATAGGGATCCTTTTTATTATTTTTCCTTGTTTGCTAAAAATCTAGAAATTCCTTTCATTTAGATTACTCCTGTTCTTAAAATATAGTTGAAGAAAATTCAATGACAAAAAAAAAACAAAAGCAGAAACAAAAATTTAAATGGAGTATTACATTTTCTGAATAAATTCTACTTACTTTTCTCCCTAAAACTCTTTGTTGATGTATCACTTGTTTAAATGAGTATCTTTTACCAGGAGGAATGCAGTCATTGAACGATTCACCAAGTGGAACCTTAGAAGGTATCATGCAACAAATTTCCTGGCCAGATGAAGGGCAATCCAACCACCCTACATGTACATGTACAACAATTGTAATTTGTGACACAAAATGTACTTCAATAATCTTATATATGACTGAAGCAAATAAAAAATAGGTATCCATCTGCATTTTATAAATAAAAAACATTCATTTGGACCATTTAATCCAAATCCTGCTCATCCGCCAACCCTGGGCCAAAAATAAAACCCAAACTGCATAAAACATATAAATTAATATTTAGCCAAATTTACTCCCCAAAAAACAAAAGGTTATATAGCCAAATACTATGTGAGTATGTGTTATCGAGCTAGGATTTAAATAGCGCCGCTTTACCGCGCAATCTCGCACCAGGTGCGGTTTGCGGCACCCAGCCGCTACATCCGTGCCGCAACGCGACGGTTTTCGGTAGCGGCAGGTGGCGGCGGTGCGGCGGGCAGCAGGTGAGGCACGATAGCGCCGCTACTTCGGTGAAGAGAAAACAGTTGCAGAGAGCTTAGGTATCGGGGGCATGCAATTGGGAATTTGATGAAATTTAAGGGCAAATGGGTAAAAGTCCAACAATAAGTGAGGGCAGTTTGGACTTTTACCCTTTATTTTTTTTTTTTTCTTAAAAGAGGCTTTGTGGACTGTGCATTCCTTCTCCCTCACAACCCTTCGTTCATTTTCACTTCCGCTCCCTCTTTCCCTCCCGAGTCCCGACGCCGCTGCAGCAGCTTCTCCCTCTGTCTGCTGCTTTCTCGCCCTCTTTCTCTCCCGACGAAGCTGCTCATCTTCTCCCTCTGTCTGCTGCTTTCTCACCCTCTTTCTCTCCCAGCATCTTCTCCCTCTGTCTGCAGTGCTTTCTCACCCTCTTTCTCTCCCAACGAAGCTGCTCAGCTGTCCTCTTCTTCGCTGTCTGCTGTTGATTCATTCTTCACACTGGTTTGTTTCTTTCTTCTTCTTCTTTTACCCTTCATAGTGTTCTCCTTCTTGATATTAGCTTTGTTTCTGCCTCCTCCTTCTTTTAACCTTCACAGCAGCAGCAGCAACCCCCAGTGGTTTCGTGGCAGCGCAGAACAATCCTGATCCAGTGGGTTCTTGCGGATTGGTAAAGCCCACTGGTGAAAATCTTGACATGGCATGGCAGTGGAATAGTTTAAAAGATATCAACAACAAGAGATATGTAACATGCGATTTTTGTGGGAAAGTCACAACGGGTGGCATCACAAGAGCCAAAAGACACCAGATTGGGTTGAAGGGTGATGTGGGTCCGTGTAAAAAAATCTCAGCCGAAATTAAGAAGACTCTGAAAGATGCTTATATGCAAAAGCTTGTTGAAAAGGATGCATATAGT
>PYAF01001318.1:269601-306859 GCA_007407185.1 Glycine tomentella | reverse complement strand
TGCTATAATTGATAGAAGATGGGATTGCCAACTTCATCATCCATTACATGCTGCAGGCCATTATTTAAATCCTGAATACTTTTATGCCAATCCAAAGATAGATGATGATGCTGAATTGATGACTGGACTGTATAAATGCATTGACAAGCTAAGTGCAAATGAGGAAGAGGTGGACAAGATACATGGGCAATTGGAAAAACATAGGAGTGCAGAAGGCCTTTTTGGTATGAATGCAGCAATTATACAAAGGAATAAAATTGCTCCTGGTAAGTAAAAGCACATTTATTTGATCACTTTAAGCTTTTAATGGACAAGTTGTAATGTTAAAAAGTTGTTGCAATTTGCATTACAGCTCAATGGTGGAAGTCATATGGAACACATGTGCCAAATTTGCGAAACCTTGCTATTAGAGTGTTGGGCTTAACTTGTAGCTCATCGGGATGTGAGCGTAATTGGAGTACTTTTGAGTATGTTAGTATTTGTTAAATGATTTTTGTTTGTATAGTTTCATATCATGATTGTGAAACTAATATTCTTTATTGGAAATTGTAAACTAGATTCATTCTAAGAAGAGAAGCAGGCTTGAGCATCAAAGGTTGCAAGACTTAGTCTTTATTAAGTATAATCAAGCTCTTAAAGAACGTTTTGAGAGTTGTGATTTGATTGATCCCATTGTCCTAAAAGACATTGATGAAAGTAATGAATGGTTGGTGGGAGAAATGGGTGAAGATGCAGAAAATGAATTCGTTTTTGATGATGATAACTTGACTTGGGGAGATGTTGCTAATGTAACTAGGGTTAATGAGCCTATAACTTACACTAGGCAGCATACTAGATTCAGGAAGGAAACTGCTTCTATGCCATCAAGCTCTAGTGGAATAAGGGCTGAAGTTGAACAAATTGAAGGTGATAATGATGAAGACATAGAAGATGAGGATGAGCTGATCTACAAACTTGATACTAGTGAAGAAAGCGAGGGTGGACAAGAATAAGACTTTCAAGAAATGTTTGATGATGATTTTGATTAGTTATTTTCTTTCTTGACTTTGAAAGAGCCATGGAAATTTTCTATTTGACTCTACTTGGATCATTTGTGTTCCTAGAATGTTATTAATTTAGTTACTCTCAATGAATTAGTATGTTGCTTCCTTTATGTTCCTTGAATCTTTGTTTTGAATGTGTAGTATTATACTTTTCATTCCTCATTTCCTCCTATTTTGGGTGATTTCTTATCTTATAGCATTTATATATGTGGTATAACTTATTATATAAGTATCTTATGGACTTCACAGTAGCGGCTTTACCGCTACCCGCTATACCGCTATAGCGTTTTGAGGGTCAGCCGCTACCCGCTATTTAAAACTATGTTATCGAGTGCAAATTATGGACATCTGAAAACCCACCATAAAATATAACGGATGGCGTTGTAGCATATGGCGGAAGCATGGCAGGCAGAATAAACATACAATATATACCTACATATAAAGAATAATTCTAAATCTTCCTACTACATCCCCACCTACTAATTCTCCTACTTCCTTTGCAAGGTAAGTATTGAATGTGTTTTATAATTTCAAGGCATTAAATGCATTACTTTTTCATTTAATACTTTCTTCATAAGGTAGTAGGAGGAATAGTAGGAGGAGATAGCATTACTCATAAATATAAAAATTGCAGAAATAAAATTCCAACGTTGAAAAAATAGGCATAAAGCTAAAATAACAAGATTTAGACTTCAAATAACAATAAAATGATATCAAAACACCAATTTCAAGAGTTCAAAAATTACAAAATCAGCGGCCATGGTGATTGGGTGGAACAGTCACAGAGATCAAAGTAAACGATAGATAGCCAGAAAGATAGACAGATGGTCATCGCAGTTGCTGGGTGTTGGATTCAGTCACTATATGTTCTGTCTCACAAAAACCAAACACTCTTGTTTTTTTATTTGACCTAATGGACTCTTTTATAAAACATTTTGACAGGGGTTAAACCCAACCCATTTTCTTTTTCGTGATTTTAAAGGCTTTGGGCCTGGGTTCAGGTCCAGCAACAAGATACAACCCATTTCTATTCTTTTTTGGGTTTCTAACCATTTTTTGGACAGGGTACAGATCAGGTCACATAACCCAACCCCTTTGCATCTTTCTTCTCAAGAGACATTCCACCATGGCCATTGCAGATGCCATGAACTCCACATGTCTCACGGCTGCCATAGCCCATTATTAAAGAACCCACCACGCCACCAAATGGCAATCTGGGGGATTTATGGCACCATGTTCTGCTATAGTGGCGTCATAGCCACTTTTCAACAGCACTTACCATCCACGATACAAAATAAATCCACAAAAATAATTTGTCACAAGTATACAATCATATTAAGAAATATCAGAATTTAGCATCACTGGTTACCAGAGGCAAGGCAGCAAGTGGATCATGGAAAGAAACTCTTACCCGGAGGAAGCCTGCTTTTGTCATATGATCTTTGATTCTTGGTATGAAAGAATTGATCGTATCCAGGTGACTGTGACGCATGTACAGGCCTATCATCCGGTCGTTCTCTCTTCAACCGTCTCTTTCTTTCTTCACGCTCCTAAAAATAAGCAGTAACTCAGGAATTATGTTAATGAAAAGACAGGTAAAAATAAAATAAAAAAAATAACTTGAAACTTATTATTTATGAATCCCAAAGAAGCTGCAGAACATATGCCAGATGTATGATTGGAGTCTCAAAAAGAATTATTGCAACCAGCTCTAACTAAAAATTAACATACCACAAACAATTTTGGGGGTTATGGTTTTATCAAACTCTGTCTGCCGATTAAGCACCTTTTTGGTTTTGCTTAATTTATACCCCCAAAAGAATCAGCTAAAAGCTCTCTGTACAGAATTTTGATTATACTCTTTTTTAAACACATGCAAAACGCCAATATGTGAAGGAAAGCCAAGATAGAAGGAAAAGAATTATTACTATTCAAAGCCTAAATTTGCTTGACTCGGATGCTCTATTATTTAACATTAGGCAAACAAATTTGAATTACCCTAAATTCATCTCATAAATCATAGTTTCTTTATTGCAACTAGCAAGACAACGAAATGAAGTATTTAAAGCACTTACCACCATCACTCATTAAAATAACAAGCCAGAACCAGGCTCAACTACTAACAAACTTATGCTATGAAGTCTCAAGTAACAAAAATACAAGATGTATTCCTTCTCCTTGATATGTGCAACCGCATGGATTCATAGTGTGTTTGAATAGCATACAAGAATCAATTTTATCTCAGAAAATCATGGTGACACCATGAAAAAGTAGAAGCAACTCTTTGTTGCTTTGACTTCACCATGAAAAATTAATTGATTATTTTTCACCATAAATTTAATCAAAACACCCTACACATGAATATATGAATATTTAAAAAAATGGCAGAATATTTGAGGCAATTGTTGATGTTGCTGTACTATCGTAGTAGTTCCTTAGGAAGTGTTTGGCCTGACTTTTTTGGAACTTAAAAGTTACTTTAAATTTTTAAAATTGAAATTAAAAAAGAGCTTTAAATTTAAAATTAAAGATACTTTCAAGTTACAATTTCTTGGGTAACGTGCTAATGGATTTTAGGATTTAAAAACAAAGAAAAAGGAGAAATATAAGCCGCAAGCCCCAGAAACTAACCTTTTAAAAGCTCCTTTTGTTAAAGTTTTCCTCATAAAAAAAAACTTTTTCAAAACCTCATTTTCTTAAAATTTTATTTCGCCCAATTTCTCCTTTTAAACTAAGCTGGGACAAATACTACCTTGACATGACAGGGTTTGTGGATTTTAGCCTTTTCCAACAGCTCTAAAAAGTATATATAATTTGATATTGCACCATGTCAGATTATAACAGAGGAGTCCACGTTACAATTTGTATCCAGTGTTAACAATATCAGGGTTTGTAACCATAATAGTAAGAACTATATGTTTCAAGCTATATTCAGAAACAGATATGCTAGGTACTAACTTGGTCAGGGGGAGATTTCAGAACTTTCGATTTGGAACCTTTTGGAAAAGACACATTTCAAAATTACCACACCTTAGAAGTTCACAATAGCACCCAGTACTTTATCCTCTTCATTGTTAGTTATTGAAGAATCTTATGATCAGAGCGGTAATTATTCACAACCCAAAATAACAAACAAGATAATTAAATGAAATTTTCTCATTAAACCAGGAAAGTGTAGGTAGGCATTACACAAACAACAGTACAAAAAGTGACTTTAGTGGACCAAGTCAATCTATATAAAAGATTTCACATAGCATGCAATGAAGGTGACAACAGAAAGAGATTTCATAATTAATAGGACTGGGAGTATGGGCCTGGACTTAAATTGGAAACCCAAGATTTGGAAGGTGTATGCTAGGAGGAACCGAGGTGTGGAGAGAGGAAGTGAGGTGGCAATTGGTGTAACCGATTTGTTTAAGGCATGATTCAGGTATTAGCGTATATAGGGAATGTTTAGGAGAGAGAGAGAGAATCATCAAGGGTATTTGAGAATTATGTTATGGACAGAGGGCAACAGCCTCTCTATAGGAGCTGAGCTCTATTGCAATATGATTCTTTTCCTACTGTATTGATTGTTTGTCAAAGAATAATACAAATATTCCCTTGCTTACACTTCATTTCCCAATTTGCTTCTCTGGTCTCTAACAAATTGGTCCAACCTGTCGGATCGGTGTCAAAGTACATCAGGTGAGGACGCCAGCGAATGCCACCCATGAAGATGGAATCCAAGATTGCAACACTAGAAACAGAAGTCACGGGCATTCAAAAATGCACTACAGGCTATGCAGCTCAAGGTAGACAAGAACCACGGAAAGTTGATCAAGATGCTTTCAAAAAACAGTGGGGATTCAAGTGGTGATGGATCCGCTACTCGATTTCCAACGAGGTTTCACGAAGAGACGTTGGACGAATTTCGACAATCAGTGAGAAGGTGGAGTTGCCGATGTTCAACGGCGAGGACCCTACTGACTGGATTGTACACGTAGAGGTGTATTTCCAAGTTCAAGGAACTCGCCTGGATGTGAAGGTGAATTTGGCACAGCTTTGTATGAATGAGTCCATGATTCATTTCTTCAAATCCCGCCTCGATGAACAAACATGCCTGACTTGGGAGCAGCTTAAGGGAGAAATTCTGGAACGTTATGGGGGTATAGGGGAAGGCGATCATTTTAAACAATTCGCTGCGATCCAACAAGAGTGAAGCGTTGAAGATTACATTAAAGAGTTTTAATGCCCGATGATTAGTACTTTGGGTATTTTGTGCACGACTTGAAGGACAGCATCAAGGGACGCGTGCGCAACATGCATACTTTGGGTCCGTTGCCACGTTTGCGCATGATGAATTGGGAGCTGCAAGAACAGAAGGGAGCATGGTTTGGGTTTCACACAACCAGAATGAGAGGAAGCAACGAAGTAGGCCAAGGAAACTGCCACACATTGCATGGGAGGAACTGATCCTTCACTACCCTTTTGAGCTTTCGATTCGAAGTAGGCCAAGGAAATTAGGTCAGCCCATCTTACTCTAGCAACCCTTTTGGATCGGGTCGTTGATCCAGGTCTAATTTTGGCCCAAATTGGCCCAATATGGATGGCAGTTCAGGGAATAGATTCAAACCTGAATCCAGTGACGAACAGAGGCATTTTGCACCCAGAGACAAGGGTGTATGTCACTTGTCGTATCAGGAGTTGGTTGAACGCAAGCAAAAGCGCTTATGCTACAAATGCTGATGTGCTTTTCATCCCAATCAACAATGCCCAGACCGACAACTGCGGATAATATTGGTTGAGGAAGGGAACGAAGAACAGGGTTAGGCAAATGTTGTGATTGTTGACAAAGTGGCGGAAGAAGAGGAGGAAAACAACGAGTGAAGCGTGTTGTTCTTCAGAACCACGATGGTTGTACACGAGCAGAAATCTTGCACAATAAGGGTTAAAGCCCACATTAATGGCGTTCCCGTTCTCATCCTAGTTGTTGATAGTGGTGTGACACATAATTTCATTTCGAAGAGATTGGTGCAAGCAATTGGGTGGTTCGTTGAAATGACAAAGACCATGAATATTAAATTAGGTGATGGGTATAAAGCACAAACATAGGGAATCTGTCCAATGATCGAATTGGAGATTGGTACACTGAAATTTACTGTAGATACAATATTCTTTGATTGAGAGGACATTGATTTGATTTTGGGTATTGCTTGGTTGGCTCCTTCAGGTCAGATGCTTGTAGATTGGGGAAAGCAAATTATGCATTTCAAATGGAACAATCAATGGGTCATGATTCAAGGAGAAGGTAAAGTAGAGGGAGGGCAGGTCGCCCTCCAAACAGTGTTGGTTCGTTGTAAGAGTTTGGTAGAGGGGTTATTGTGGTCAACTGAAGTTATAGTGTCCAATGCTAACAGAGGGGTTAATTTGGACAAGTCGGAGAGGTTTTTAAGGAGCCTTAGGGCCTTCCTTCAAAGAGGAACAAAGAACATACTATCAACCTGGTTGAGGGAAAGGGACCAGCCAATGTCAGACCGTATAGCTACCCGCATCACCACAAGAATGAGATAGAAAAACAGGTTCATGAGTTGCTAAAATCTGGGGTAATCCAACCAAGTCAGAGTGCTTTCTCTAGTCCCATCATCTTGGTCAAGAAGAAAGATGATACTTGGTGAATGTGTGTAGATTACAGGGCCCTCAATAAGGTAACTGTTCCAAATAAAATCCCTATTCCAGTGGTAGAAGAATTATTAGATGAACAGCATGGGGCTCAATTTTTCTCCATACTCGGTCTCAAATCCAGACATCACCAAGTGCGGGATAAAGAGGGCGACGTCCACAAGACAGCATTTCATACTCATGAAGGTCATTACAAGTATATGGTAATGCCTTTTGGTTTAATGAATGCCCCCTCCACATTTCAGTCCCTTATGAATGAGATTTTTAGACCCATGATGAGGAAAACAATGCTGGTATTCTTTGATGATATTTTAGTGTATAGCACCAGTTGGGAAGACCATATGACCCAATTGAGAGAGGTGCTACAAGTCTTACAGCAACACCAATTGTTTGCATATCCGAAGAAATGTACTTTCGCTCAACGGGAAGTGGTGTACTTGGGACACATTATCTCCTACCAGGGGGTAGCTGTGGACCCAGATAAAGTGAAGAGTGTGAAGGAGTGGCCTCAACCAAAAATGTTAAAGGAGTGCGGGGTTTCCTTGGTTTGACTAGCTATTATAGGAAGTTTATCAAAGACTAGGAAAATGGCGAAACCTCTAACTGAGTTGACAAAGAAAGAGGGTTTTAAATGGAATCCCAAGGCTCAAGTGGCATTTGAGTGGCTAAAACAGAAACTCACTACTGCACCGGTGTTAGCTTTACCCAATTTCACCTAGGAGTTTGTAATTGAGAGTGATGCTTCAGGTCAAGGGATAGGTGTCATCTTATTCAAGGTGGCAAACCTATTGCTTATTTCAGCAAGGCATTAGGAGAGCTGAATCTGGCCAAGTCTGCCTATGAGAAAGAATTGATGGTAGTGGCTTTGGCAATTCAACATTGGAGGCCATATTTGTTAGGGAGGAAGTTTACTGTTAGCACGGATCAGTGGTGGTTACTCCTCCAACGAGTAACCACCATGGACCAACAGAATTGGGCTGCTAAACTTTTGGGGTATCGGTTTGACATTGAATATACACCGGGCTTGGAAAATAGAGGAGCTGATGCTTTGTCACATGTATAGGGATGCTGAAATGAACACTTTGGTTCATTATCCAAATTGGGAAGGAATTCACATCTCTCAACAAAGTGGTTGTTGAGGCTCCTTTTTTTTTAGAATATTTTCATATTTCAAGTAAGTATCAGAGCGGGACAATCCTGCTTTGTGCTTCCATCATTGTCTGTCGCCGACACCATCGACGCTGACGCCGCTATCCGCCGCCACACCTATCTCCAACGATACCCAGATCTAGGTCGTCTCTTCCAGCACAACCCAACCCCAGAGGTTTCGAAGTCAGAAACCTCAACACGCGCTCCCACGCACCGCTTTTCCACACGTCATTCTCAGGCGTGTGCGTCCCACACACCCATCTCAAGTCACCAGAACTCCAATGCAACACCTGGGTTTTGGTCGCCAATCTCTCCCACTGCTTTGTTTCAGTCCTCAGATTGTCGTTTTGGTGCTGTTTGGCCAGTGGATCTGTACACCTCCGTCCCTTGGCCTATTTTTTTTCCTTCCGATTTTGTGTTGCGCGCCTGTTACTGGATACTTCGTCCTTGATTTCTCAAGATGACATCTATGAATTCTACTCACTTCTACTCCTTCTCCTTTTTCTGGAACTTCCACTATCACTACTCAGAAATTCAACTGGAAAAATTATCTATCGTGGTCTGCCTCGATTGAGTTATGGTTCCTTGGTCAAGGGCACTATGATCATTTGGAGAAAGAAGGTAGTGAAATTCCAGCAGAGAGCAGAAATCAATGGAAGACACTTGACTTCCAGTTGTGCGCTGTTTTATGGCAATCAGTAGAACCTAATGTGTTGGAAATACTCAGATCCTTCAAGATTTGTGTTCCTTCTAGAAAAATGCTCAAGATATTTTTGCTAATGACATCCAGTTTATTTGATTCAGAAAACCGTGCATTTTCTCTCAAACAGACAAACCATGATATGACCTCACACATAGCCAAAGCCAAAGCTGCTGTTGAAGAATTAAAAAAGTTCCTAATACATGACTCTGTGGATGAAATGAAAAGAAGACTCAAAAAGTTGCTCATGGTGGTGATTTTGCTGACTCTACACTCAGATTTTGATCATGTGCATGACCAAAGTCTAGTGGGGGAGCAAGTTCCTTCAATGTACAGCCTAGTAGCTAGGCTTCTTCGTGTTCCTACTTTGGTGAGAAGTGAAAACTCAGTTGTAGCCACTGAAACTTCAGCAGCACCTGCTGAAACATCAGCCATGGTAGCATCTCATGAAAGAGGAGGTCGTGGCAATAGAGGAGAACGCGGTGGTAGAGGTGAACGTCCTCAATGTATATATTGCAAAAAGCCTGGTCATACTCAAGAAAAGTGCTATGCCTTGCACGGTTTTCCTGACAACATAGCACATGTAGCCAAATCTGAAAAATCGGAATCCAAATTTTCTGATGAGGAGTATCAGGATTATCTGAGGCTGAAATCCAGAAAGTAGGAACAAGTGTCTCAACAGCTTGTATTTCTCAATTTGTGGAAGGTCAAAATCCATGGATAATTGACTCAGGTGCCTTTGATCATAATTCTGGTAATAACTCTTTGTTCTCATCTATCTTTCAACCTAAATTTCCTCATCGTGTTACTTTAGCAAATGGGTCCAATGTTGCCTCTCAAGGAATTGGTCAAGTCCCCCTTTCGTCTTCCTTAAAATGAAATTCTGTTTTGTACATTCCAAATTGTCCTTATAACTTAATTTCTCTGAGTCAATTGACTCACTCCTTAAATTGTTCAATAATGTTTGATGCTTTTTCCTTTGTCATACAGGAACGTGGTATGGGCCATCTGATTGGCGTTGGGCATGAATCACGAGGCCTTTATTATCTCAAAGCCAACTCATCTATGTGTTATTTTGCAGCCTCTTCTCCAAAACATTTGCATGACCGTTTAGGTCACCCTAGTTTGGCAAAATTGAAGATCATTGTTCCTAGTCTCGAGCAACTTCAGATGTTAGAATGTGAGTTGTGCCAATTAGGCAAACATGTTAGATCCTTTTTCCCTAGACAAAGAGAAAAAAGATGTAACTTGGTTTTCTCTACCATTCATTCAGATATTTGGGGACCAAGCCGAGTAACATCTTTTTGTTTCAGATATTTTGTAACCTTTATCAATGAATACTCTCGATGTACTTGGGTTTATCTAATGAAAGAGAGATCTGAACTTTTGTCCATCTTCAAGTCCTTCTTTAATGAGATTATGATAAGAACCTTGAGAGAACCACACCACAAAAGCTAGCTATTGTAGTTGGAGAGCCCAAGGTCTTATAAACCCCACACTAGAATCCCATAGTTCTAATGTGGGACTCCAAGTCCCATACCTTGCAATTGGATATCCTAACAGATTAAGAACCAATTTGGCAAAACAATTAGAATTTTTAGAAGTGACAATGTCAAAGAATATTTTTCTACTGAACTTTCTCCATTTTTATCCTCACAAGGTATTCTGCATTAATCAACATGTCCACACACCCCACAACAAAATGGAATAGCAGAAAGAACGAGTCGACATTTAGTTGAGACTCTCCTTGATGCTTAATACCAATGTTCCAGTACATCATTGGGTAGATGCAGTTTTGACTGCCTGTTTTTTAATAAACAAGATGCCTTCTTCTCTTAATAAAAAAATTCCTTATTCCATTGTTTTTCCACATAAACCGCTGTATCATGTCACCCCTCAAATTTTTGGTTGTAAATGTTTTGTTCATAATGTCTCACCAAGATTAGACAAACTTTCTGCAAAGGCTATTAAGTGTGTCTTTTTAGGATATTTTCGCCTGCAGAAAGGTTACAAATGTTACTCTCCACAAACTAAAAAATGTTACATGTTTGCTGATGTTACTTTCTTTGAGGAAACTCCTTTTCTCTCATCCTCCATGCAGGATCCTGATTTCATACATCAAGTTCTACCTATTCCATCTTTTGATCCTATGATACTTCCTACCCAAGACCATGCTGACCAAGGACATCATCCTCAGTCTCTTGTTCGTAGTTCAGCTAATAGTGCCTCTCCTTCTCCACCTAGGACACGGGGAGCTAGCTGTTCAGTGCCTACAATTTCTCCTGATTCATTTCCTTCGCCATCAGCTTCCCATACAACGGATCCTTCGTCCACATCACATCCTAGTGAACCAAGTTCTTATTGACTCATTGCTATTAGGAAAGGTATTCGATATACTCATAATTCTCACCCTATTTACAATTTTTTGAGTTATCATCGCATATCTCCTTCATATTTCTCCTTCGTTTATTTCTTGTCTTCTATTACTATTCCTAAAAATGTTCAAGAGGCACTCGATCATCCTGGTTGGTGACAAGTCATGATTGTTAAAATGCAAGCTCTTAAGAATAGAGGCACATGGGAATTAGTTCCTCCTTCCCCTGGGAAGAAGACAGTTGGCTGCAGATGGGTTTATGTTAAAGTCGGGACTAATGGTGAGTTTGATCAACTTAAGGCTCGGTTGGTTGCCAAAAGCTACACTCAGATTTATGGCCTTGATTACTGTAACACCTTCTCTCCTGTGGCCAAGATCACAAACGTTCGCCTCTTCCTAGCTCTGGCAGCTATTCGTCATTGGCCTCTTTATCAGCTAGACATTAAAAATGTCTTTCTTCATGGTGATTTATATGGAGTAACCTCCTGGTTTTGTTGCTCATGGGTAGTATGGTTTCGTGTGTAAATTGCATCAATCTCTCTGCGGGCTCAAACAGTCACCGTGTGCTTGGTTTGGGAAATTTCACTGAGTATATGAAGTGTGAGTTTTCCCTGGTAAGAGATGGTGATCAAGACCCCGTGCATCTACTTGGTCAAGGGATACCCAAGAAAGATGCTTTTAGATACCTGGGATTAATTTTGCAAAAAAGTGGAGAGCATAGTTATCAATCCCGGATAGCGGAGCGGAGCGGCCGCCCTCAAAACTGGGATAGCTGGATAGCGGATAGCGGGATGACCGCTATTCTAATGTTTTAATTATAAAAAAAAAAAAGGAGTAAAGTCAGCAATAAAGGGATTGCAAGAAGCAATCTGTGGGCCCAAACAAAAAAAAAAACACTTATTTATATAAAAACTCTTTCTCTCCCAACCCACCTCACTCACTCAGCAAGACCACCTAAGACTAAGGCTTTGTTTGGGAGTTAGGAGGGGAGGGGAAGGAAAGAGATTCAAGGGGAAGGGAGAGGAAGGAAAGGGAGGAAAATAAGGGAAGTTCCTTTCTCCTTGTTTGGGAGTTAAAAATATATTAAGAGAGGGAAATAGAGAGTTAATAAGAATTTTTTACAATTTTTTCCTTATTTAAAAAATTAATACATTATGTATTTTACACTGACTAAGGTAGGATAGTAATTTTATTAACACTGACCGGTATAATAATAATTTTAGTTACTTTTCCTTCTAAAAACCCTCCAAATAGGGGGGACAACAATTTTAAGGCTTTGAAGGATTTCAGAGGAGTTTTGAAAATCCTCAAATCCTTTCCCTCAAAAGTTAAAACTCCCAAACAAGGAGATGTCTCTACATAAATCTTTCCCTTCCCTCCCTTCCCCTCCAAAATCCCTCTCCCAAACAAAGCCTAAGAGTACTTGGCGGATCTCCGTGAATACACAGTGACACAAATCAACCACCTCTACGCGAACCACCTTACCCAGTGAACCCTACCACACCAAAACAAAACCCTCGCAAAGCCTAACACTAGACACCAAACAAAAGAAGAAACAGAGGTCATCGAAAACAGAACCTGATAGAGAAGAAGAAAGGGTCGCAGAGAAGAAGAAAGGGTCGCTGGCGCAGTCGCGGTCGGAGTGAACGAAGAAGGTCGGAGTAAACGAACAAGGCCGGAGCAGTTGCGACCGTGTCCTCCGCGATCGCAGGTGATCAACGAACCACCTGTCATGGGCGCAACGTCCGCTACGTTGAACCACACCGCTACACTACCCTTCGTAGCGGTGCATGGCCGCTCCGCGCCGCTTCGCCACTATTGATAACATAGGTGGAGAGATTGACGAGGATGTAAATTATAGAATCAAAGCAAGGTGGATGAAATAACAAACTGCATCTAGGTTTTTGTGTGACCGCAAAATTCTCCTTAAGCTAAGGAAAATTCTATAGAACAACCTACAATGTTATGTGAAGCTTAATGTTGACCAGCACATAGACAACATGAGCATAAAATATGGGTAGCAAAAATGAGGATGTTAAGGTAGATGTGTGCTTATACGAAGATGAATAAGATAAGAAATTAAGATATTCAACGAAAAGTAACAGTAGTACCGATGAGTGAAAAGATGACGAAAAATAGATTGAGGTGGTTTGGGCATGTAATGAGATGGTTCCTAGATGCTCCTGTAAAAACAAAAGTTTGTTACCAAGAGCTCGATACAAAAAGATGTAGAGGCAGACCAAAACTAACCTGGGGAAAAGTAGTTAAACAAGACTTAATGGAGTGGGATATAGATTGCGGACGATGTGTCGTAGGACGGAATGGAGAAGAGCTATAAGCTTGGTGGAGGGTTAGACTCGTTGTTATCTCTATGTTCCAAATGGTCATTTTTTAGTCATTTTCCTCTTCATGTCCCCCCTCCTTCTTTTCCCCTTCTTTTCTTTTATCTTATTTTCCTTTTTCCTTCCCTTTTCCCTTCCACTTTTTTTTTTCAATCTCCTCATATCAATCATTGGGTTTATCTACCACCGACCCATAGTTTTAAATAACGGGTAACGGCCGGTAGCAGCCAACCCCAAAAACGCTAAAGCGGTATAGCGGGTAGCGGTAAAGCCGCTACTATGAAGCCCATAAAAATACTTATAATAAATTATACCACATATATAAATGCTATAAGATAAGAAATTACCCAAAATAGGAGGAAACGAGGAATGAAAAGTATAACACAAATTCCATTTTTAATAAAAAAAATGAGCAAGAATGAGTAAAAAAGCAAAAAGGGGGGTACAAGAAGCAAATTGGTACCTGTAGCCTAATTAAATGTAAACCTAATTATATAGCCTACGCTTGCGCCTCCCTTCTCCATTTTCGCTTCCTGTACTGCGGCACTGCAGCTGTAGCTGCTGCGCCTGTCGGAGGAGGAGTGCGACGTTGGAGGAGGAGGACGCTAGCAGTGAGGCTTTGCCGGAGTCCATGGAACGGGGAAGTGCGACGTCGGAGGAGGAGGACATGAACGGCGAGGAGTTGACGCTATTGAAGAAGGAGTCGATGGTGTAGTCACCGTTGTGAAGCTTGCTTCCAGTCCTTCAATTGAGCCTCGTGCGGTGCCGTCTCATGGTAACGGAAGCGTGAACGACTGCATTTTGGTGGAGCGGCGCGCCGCACCACTGCCACCGGCCACTACCGGAAACTGTCGCATTATGGTATGGAAGTAGTGGCTGGGTGCCGCAACCTGCAATTGATGCGAGATAGCACGCTAAAGCGCCGCTATTTTAATCATAGCACCGACCCCAATTAGTTTGGATTAAAGGTGTTGTTGATGTTGATGTTCAAAATTTTGGAATGAAGTGAAGCAGATTACTCTATTTTTTATTGTCGTACTTCTCCTGGGAAGTGTGTTTACATAATTGTCTATGTTTGATGACATTATTATTACAGGGAATGATGCTGCCCAACTTTCCCAACTAAAGCAACACTTATTTAGTCATTTTCAGACCAAAGACCTTGGCTGCCTAAAGTACTTCCTTGGTATTGAAGTGGCTCAATCAAAGGAAGGTGTTGTCATTTCACAGAGAAAATATGCTCTAGACATTTTGGAGGAGACAGGTATGACTAATTGTAGGCCTATTGATAGTCCTATGGATCCAAATCAGAAGTTAATGTCAAATCAAGGTGAACCTTTTCCAGATCCAGAGAGGTATAGAAGGCTAGTTGGGAAACTCATTTATCTCACAATTACAATGCCTGATCTATCATTTGTAATCGGAGTTGTCAGTCAACTTATGCAGGATCCTCACATTGACCACTGGAATGTTCTGATTCGCATTCTTAGATACATCAAAAAGACTCCAGGACAGGGATTATTGTATAAGGTAATGGAAATACCCAAATGTGTGGGTACTGTGGTGGTGCTGATTGAGCAGGTTGTCCCATAGACAGGCAATTAACCACTGGATACTGTGTATCCTTTGGAGTAAATATTGTCTCTTGGAAAAGCAAGAAATAGAGTGTTGTTACCCGATCAAGTGCAGAAGCAGAATATAGAGCTATGGCTCTTGTTACTTGTGAATTGGTGTGGATTAAACAACTTCTTCAAGTATCAAAATATTGTGATGTTCAGCAGATGAAGTTGTATTGTGATAATCAGGCAGCTCTTCACATAGCTTCTAATCCTGTATTTCATGAGAGAACTAACCATATAGAGATTGATTGCCATTTTGTTCGGGAAAAGTTGCAGTCAAAGAAATTACTATTTGAGTTTATTAACTAAAACAACCAGCTTGCAGACATCCTGATCAAGTCCTTGAGAGGTCCTCGGATCCACTTTATATGTTCCAAGCTTGGAGCACATAATTTATATGTTCCAACTTGAGGGAGAGTGTTAAAGTTGTTGTTTGATAGTGCTTTATTAATGTTTTATATTTCTATGTAGCTTGTTGTAGAAGCTGGTTTTGTAATCTGTCATCATAGGCTAGGCTGTAGCCTTCATCATGAACCTATTTTGTACTATCTGTTTTCATATATATATATATATATATATATATATATATATATATATACACACACACATATATATATATACATCTCTCAGTATTTTCATACTTCAAATATTTCAAGTATTTACAAGTAAGGAATGCTGTTGTATGAGGGAATGTTGGTGTTATCGTCGAATTCTGATTGGATACCCAAGATCATAGTTATCAATCCCAGATAGCGGAGCGGAGCGGCCGCCCTCAAAACTGGGATAGCGGATAGCGGGATGACCGCTATTCTAATATTTTTATATATGTATTAAAAAATTTATAATATAAATATATAAGATGAAAAATAGAAATATAACTAAAAAAAAGTAGCCAGCAGAGTGCATTAAGCCATAAAGGAGGTGCAGGAAGCAAATCAGGCCCAAAAGAAAAACCTAATCCCTATACATATATAAGCATATTTTCTTCCTTCTTCCCCAACAGTTGCTGCAGTGCCTCATCTTCCTTCTTGTTACAGCAGCTGGCCTCGACGGAAAGTTGGAAATGAAGGAGGAGAAGAAGAAAACAGAGGTCACCAAGAAGAAAAATGAACGGAAATGAAGGAGGAGAAGAAAACACAGAACGAAAATGAAGGAGGAGAAGAAAACACAGAACGGAGAAGAAGAATGAGAAGAAAACAGAACCTCAAGGAGAAGAAAGGGCCGCCGGAGAAGTAAGACCTGGTGGCTAGAGAAGGCAATGTCGAAGTCCGAGTCGGCGTCGGAGTGCACAGAGGAGGTCGCAGTCACAAATAGCGGTTTGAAGAAGTGAAGAAGAACTGCACAGAGCTTAAAAATGACGCGCGACTTTGCCCTAGGTCAGAGAAAACGGCGTCGCGGCCGCTTCCTACGCAATCGCGGCCGCTCTGCGAATCCGACGTCGCGCCCGCTCCACCCGCGATCTCTAACCGCACCGTGACAGCACCTGTTGTCGCGGTGAAGGTCCGCGCCGTGCCGCTCCGCCGCTATCGCGGCCACTCCACCCGCGATTGATAAGTATGCCCAAGATGCTCAAGGAATTCCATGAGACTCCCCAAGGAGGGCATTCCGGCTACTATAGGACTTATAGGAGGTTAGCAGCCAATTTATTCTGGTTTGGGATGAAAAGGAGTGTTCAGCAGTTTGTGATGGAATGCAATACATGTCAGTGAAAACTGAAAATATATATTGCTACAGCACCAGCGGATTGTTACAACCATTGAATATTCCGAAACAAGTATGGGAAGAAATTTCGAGGGATTTTATCATGGGACTCCCAAAATCGAAGGGGTATGAGGCCATCCTTTTTTTTTTTTGCTCAGCAAAGATAATATTTATATATATATGTGAGAGAGAAGAGTACAAGTATAACATATAAACAATATACAACCTATCAAGCACACAAAACAGAGCTGTGGCTGGCTAATACATGCGATGAGCAAGGATTAGAAAGCCAAAGATCTTGCTGAAGATAGGCTCACATCCCTCCAAAAAATAAAACACTGCTATTAAGCCATCCCTATAGTGCAGAATCCTATCTTAATATTAATAGACCAAAAGTGAAAAGGGACATTAAATCCCTTCTATAGGTTAGACATCCAAGACCAACAAAAAAATAAAGCATTCTCCATCAGCTTTTGTCCATTGAAGCTAGCACCATGGAACACAATCCGATTCCTGTGATACCATATGCACCATGACAAGGCTACCCACCAAGTCAGCCATCTCTTGATGATGAGATCGTTGAGACCACAGTATGCGTGTTGAAGGAAATGTTCTTTTGGATTTATCGGGAGTACCCCTTGAATGTTTATCCAATGCATCGACTCCCACCACAGCGGCATAATCTTGAGGCAGCTGAAAACATACTTATCAATCGCGGATGGAGTGGCCGCGATAGCGGCGGAGCGGCGCGGCGCGGACCTTCAACGCGACAACATGTGCTGTCGCGGCACGGTTAGAGATCGCGGGTGGAGCGGGCACAACTTCGGATCTGCGAAGCGGCCACGATTGCGAAGGGAGCGGCCGCAACGCCGTTTTCTCTTACCTAGGGCAAAGTCGCGCGTCATTTTTAAGCTCAGTGCACTTCTTCTTCACTTCTTCAAACCGCCATTTGTGACTGCGACCTCCTCTGTGCACTCCAACGCCGACTCCGACTTCGACGTTGCCTTCTCCGACCACCAGGTCTTACTTCTTCGGCGGCCCTTTCTTCTCCTTGAGGTTCTGTTTTCTTCTCATTCTTCTTCTCCGTTCTGTGTTTTCTTCTCCTCCTCCATTTCCATTCTGTGTTTTCTTCTCCTTTATTTCCGTTCATTTTTCTTCTTGGTGACCTCTGTTTTCTTCTCCTCCTTCATTTCCAACTTTCCGTCGAGGCCAGTTGCTGTAACAAGAAGGAAGATGAGGCACTGCAGCAACTGTTGGGGAAGAAGGAAGAAAATATGTTTATATATGTATAGGGATTAGGTTTTTCTTTTGGGCCTGATTTGCTTCCTGCACCTCCTTTATTGCTTAATGCACTCTGCTGGCTACTTTTTTAGTTATATTTCTATTTTTCATCTTATATATTTATATTATAAATTTTTTAATACATATATAAAAACATTAGAATAGCGGTCATCCCGCTACCGCTATCCCGCTATCCCAGTTTTTGAGGGTGGCCGCTCCGCTCCGCTATCCGGGATTGATAACTATGGCTGAAAAATACATGTGACGCATCCTCTTCAACGTTCAGACAGAAAGGGCATGTGTTATCAGTTAGTTGTACATTCCTTCTAGTTTCTTCTTAGTGGGTAACCGATCCCTCAACAATCTCCAGGCAAAGCACAAGGTTTTACTAGGGATTTTTAGCTTCCACAATTCTTTGAATACCTCCTCCTGATTCTGTGTACTTGCCTCCTTATTCAGCAATCTATATGCGCTTCCCACTAAGTATTTCCTGCTCGGATCTCCCTCCCACTAATGGTGGTGGACAGGCTGTACAAATATAGCCACTTCATTCCTTTGAAACATCCTTATTCAGCAAGGGTGTTGGCTGAAATATTTACCAGAGAAGTGGTTCGTTTGCATGGCGTTCCAGCATCCATTCTCAATGATACGGGCCCCATCTTTATCAGCTCTTTTAGGCAGGAATTGTTCAAGCTCCAAGGCACTTTTCTGCGAATGAGTACAACATATCACCCACATACGGATGGTCAAACCGAGGTGGTTAATCACTGTGTGGAGACATTTTTGAGGTGCTTTGTGGCTGATCAACCCAAGTTGTGGGTGCATTGGTTATCATGGGCCGAATATTGGTACAATACCAATCTTCATGCCTCAACTGGAAAGTCTCCATTTGAGATTGTTTATCGAAGGAAGCCTTTGGTTCTCAATAGGTTCCTTCCAAGTGAGGTCCGAGTAGAGGCAGTGAGAAGGGAATTGAAGGGTAAGGATGAAGCCATCACACAATTAAAATACCAGTGACAACAAGCTCAAAAATAAAATGAAGACTCAAGCAAACAAAATGAGGATTGAAAGGCAGTTTGAGGTAGGTGAATGGTTTTTTTTGAAGCTCAGACCCCACAGGCAACTAACTTTAGGAGCCAAAATCAATCCTAAATTAGCTCCTCAATATTATAGACCCATCAAGGTGTTGGCAAGGGTAGGGGCGATGGCTAACAAACTGCAGTTGCCTGAGACAGTTAAAATACACCCAATTTTTCATTTGTCATTGTTAAAGAAGGCTGTCGGAGATTACAGTGCGGAGGAGTCACTTCCCTCGGAGTTGGCCTGTGATGATGCTACAAGTTTGGAACCAAAGGCTGTCTAGGCCAGAAGAGTCATCGCGAAAGAGAGGGAGTCTATTCACTCTATTGGCCAAGTGCTAGTTCAGTGGAAGGGCCAAGGAATGGAGGAAGCGACATGGGAGGACAAGTTTAATATCAGAAGTCAATTTCCTCAATTGAGACTCGAGGACAAGTCTCTTTTTGAAGGACCGGGTATTGATAGGACTGAGAGTATGGGCCTGGACTTAAATGGGAAGCCCAAGATTTGGAGGGTGTATGCTAGGAGGAACAGGGGTGTGGGGAGAGGAAGTGAGGCAGCAATTGGTGTAATCAAATTTTCTAAGGCATGATTCAGGTATTGGGGTATATAGAGAATGTTTAGGGGAGAGAGAGAGAGATCGTCCAGGGAATTTGAGAATTTTGTCATGGACAGAGGGCAACAGCCTCTTTGTAGGAGTTGAGCTCTGTGGCAGTAGGATTGTATTGCTTGTTTGTCAGAGAACAATACAAATATTCCCTTGCTTACATTTCATTTTCCCTATTTGCTTGGTCTCTAACATTAATTAACTAAATTAACCAGGACCTAATTCCATTTGATGTGATGGTAGCTGTTCTGTTCAGCATTAATATCAAATGTTCAATTCATTATACCAGAAAAAACTAGAGGGATCATGAGATTGGGCAAATAATAGTGTATGGATAGTCTATGATATATCCTTGATCTGCTATTCAAGCATTAAAATGTTCATATCAGGAAGCATCAGTTTACTATACACCAAAACAAAGAAAGTATAGGGAGTCTTTTATACTGTTTGGTCATAAAAGAATTTTTGAAGCATCACTTTATCCCTAGTAAAATTAAAACAAAATAAAAAATGGGGTCCCATCATCATGCAGGTTGCAAGCTGACATCACAATCTGACCTAATGAAACTACGTAATGCAAAGAATTTCACCAGTTTATCCCATAATTTGGGAAACAACCCTCACAGTAGTCCTAGCCCAAGGCACCAAGCACATAGCCAACAAACACTGTCACTGTCATGATGCTAAACAGGGATAAAAAAGACAAAAAAAAAAATATGAAGGGTACCCGGCGTGCTATATCAGCTCCAGTTTCTATGCGTTCTTCAGGTTCATGAAACTCTTCAACATGTATCTTCTCCTCAAAGATATCTTCATCTTCCTCCGGAACTGGCGAGGCATTCAAGTCCATAGCAACTATCATCAAGCATCAAGCAACAACATTCGCCCGCCGCGGTATAAACCTCAACACGCTACAGCAACATTTGGTTTGTGTGTCAGTGATTACAACAATCCTTTAGCCTGCACCATTCAAAATCAACAGTCCCATTAAACCAGCAAGCCACAATTTCCACCATTCAAAACTTTACCAGCTTATAGTCTACAACAAAAAATGCAAAATGGCTTCAACTAAGAAATGCTCAAGCAATCTTGAAAATCAACAAAATTAATAAAATAACCCAAAATCCAAGCTTCTTCCACAAGACCCTAATTACCCCAACACCAATTTTCACAATTTAGAAAAAAACACGAAATTCCCACCTTGCTTCGTGTTCTCTCACATCCTCCAAGCTCTTAGGAGCAACAACACTAAAGCAGAATCAAAACTCTCACACACATCAAAATTCTCGGAAGCGTCAACTTTAACAAAAGCAAGGGCGGGGAAGAATCGAAATTCACTAACCCGAGGAACCAATCGACGAGAAAGGAGAAGAATCAAAACTCGGTTGATCACAGACTGTGATGCAATTCGCGCGAGGATTGGAACCCTACAATCGTGGTAAGCAGAGGAGCGAGAGTGAGAGTTCGCGACGAAACCCTAGAGAGAGAAAGTAGAGGTGGTGGAGAGAGAGGGGCTTGTTTGTGGGAGTTAGATAGAGAGAGAGAAAGTGCGGTTTGTTTGTTTGTTGCTTTGTGTTATTAATTGACGAATGACATGAACGGAGACATGGAGAAAGAGCGTTTAGCACTTAAGCAGGAATAGGGCCGCAGACGAAGAAATACGCGATTCCTACCTAGCTAGCAAATGGGGGTGTAAGTGGTCTCACTGGGTCAGCGTTTTTTTATTTTTCAATTCAATCTAATTAATTTAATTAGATTAAAAATAAAGAAATAAAAATAAATTGAATTGAATTAGGTTAAAAATAAAGAAATAAAAATAAATTGAATTGAATTTGGTTAGTTATCATATTGGTTCCTAGTTTTAAAATTTGAACTGATGATCATCCTAATAAAGATATTGGATCAATAATGATCGAATCAATAAATTATTAATTGAATTATATGATTCAATAATATAATTTTATAAATTATTCATATAATTTATATAATATACATGTTAAAAATATAACATTTGTTAATAATATTTTAAAAAGTGACATCTAACCTAGTAGTAAGGTGTCTTTGTGCTGGTCATGGGATCAAGCCCTGCTTCCTTCTATTTTGTTAATTTATTCTATTAAATATGAATATATAAATATAAATATCATATTTGTCAATATAATAATAATAAAATGGTTCCAACATAGTGGTGAGACTCTGCTTACCTCAACTACAGATTCAATCTGTTGTGGTGTTTTTCTTCATTTCTTTTGTTGAAACAAGTAACTTGTAACCCATGATCAATTTGGGAATCCGATCGGATATATTGGTTAATGTTGGGGTTTATCAAATGGATTACATGTCTAATTCAAGAGTGGTGCTTCATACACCATTTAAAAATTCTATTACACCATTAATTTTTCAAAACCCGAAAATACCCCTGCTGCTTTAGACACTTATTTTAGTTGAGCTGAGCACCATTTTTGCTTCTTGTTTGTTGTTGTTGTTGATTTTTGGTTCGCCTCAGTTGCATTTAAGAAGCATTGGTGATTTTTGGTGCCATTTTGGTTCATTTCGTCGGAGTTGTGGGTGGTTGCCGGAGCGGCGAAGTCGTCGTCAAAGTGTGCAAAGGTGGGTGGTGTCTGCTATCGTACGGATTCGATAATCCGTATGGATGCTACGGATTAGGTAATCCATATACCTTATATCAATACTGTTTTATAAAAAAATCAAAAAATATATATTTAATGAGATTGATTTGAAGTTGACAAATAATTTCGTTGAGAAAATACAATACAATAAGTTAATTTTTCGATTCTTTTTTTTAACATGGTGTTCTTGAGACTTTCATGATATGTTAAAATATTATTATTATTTATTTAACACTTGATTGGATTTAATTGTGTTTGTAATAGCTTTTTTTAAGAGACAATTGTCTGTTTCCATCTACGACGTGCTTATGGGCTACTCACTATTCAAATGAAGCTCAATAATGGCCCAGTCATTACATGGGTTGAATGCAAATGTATACTAAATCAATGAAATTCCGCAATGAACATGTTGACTTAAATGATGTGTAGAATTATTTGAACATCTAGATTGTTGTTTAATATCATTAATGCATTAGTATTTCATTATATCTAACAAAGTTTTCACAATTGTCCAACATGAAAAAGTCAAAAAATAATGTCCAAACTGTTTAAACAAAAACATGGCATTATTGTCATCCATGTTGCCTTCGTTGTGCATCTCTCGGCCGTGTGTCCCACGTATATACAATGTCATTGGCCTACGCTTCTCAGTGGCTTCATCTTTGTTACCTCCGACATTTCTACCACTTGTTTGATCAACATCTCGTCCAAGAGCCTGACGCATTCCTCTAGTCTTAGCCATAAGCTGTACAACATTTGTTTACATGTTAGATACTCTTTCAATAAGAAATACACAATTATAAAATAATAAAAGCTTGCCTTGGTAAACCTAAATTGCTCCTCTAAATCAAACATTAGATACTGTTTCAATAACAAATTCATAATTATAAAATAATAAAAGCACTCATACACACTAATATCATTTTAGAATTTGGGCTTTGTGCATTGGGATACACACTAATACAAAACCATTTTTAAAAAAATTACACCTCATATGGATTGACCAATCCATATGAGGTTTACAGATTCGATAATCCATACACTCCATATGGATTGGCCAATCCATATGAGGTTTACGGATTCGGTAATCCATACACTTCATACGGATTGGCCAATCCGTATAGGGTTTACGGATTAGGTAATCCGTGATCCTCATATGGATTGGCCAATCCGTATGGGGTGTACGATTACCTGATCCGTAAACCTTATATGGATTGGCCAATCCGTATGGAGTGTATGAATTACCGAACCCGTACAGTGACCGCTTCTCCCTTTGACGAACCAAAAACACCAGCACTTACCTCAGCAGTGCCGCCATCAACTAGAGAACACGCCACCAACCAATGCCACCACGAACCACCACGATTAGCTGAACAAGGAGAGGATGAATGTAACGCAAAAACCAAGCAATCACCAAGCACAACACGCATAAAGCAATGGAGGAGAAGAGAAGAGAAATTGAGAAATTTGGCTAATTAAATAGACAATGGCAAAATGGGAAATCCACTATTACACTAATGGTGTAGTAGAATTTTGAATGGTGTATGAAGCACCACTCCTAATTCAATGTTTATAATCAACCGGTTGGACCAATCTGATCCATCGAGTCGGTCCAGGTTTTAAAACAATGGGTTGACCCATTAAAAAACTATCACCTTTTTAAAATCTTGGAAAAAAATTTAAAAATTCTCAAACTCAAAAATAGTAATGATACTTTTTTTACAAAATAGGAAGGATATTTTAAAAAATCAATATTCATAAAAAATATATTATTCATATAATAAAAAATCATAAATATATACTTATAGTATCATTTATAAAATAATGAATTACCTTAAATAAACAAAAAAAAGATAAACTCCAAAATAATGTATTGCCGTAAGATAAACAATATATTACCTTGAGATTGAGGTGTTCTTAGTTTAGTATTTTTATATTAGTAACTTAAGTATATACGGGTTGGGTTGAGTTTTGGTCAAGTCTAAAATTCCAAACTCGTCACTTAATCCAATTTTAATTGGGTTCGTAAAACGAAAACTAATTCAATCCAATGACTCAATTTATCCCATAGAAATCTAGTTGGATTGGGCGAGTTCGCATATTAGGTTACACCACTAATAGCAAATATAAGTATAAATAAATAAATTGTAAACTAATTAACGAATTATGGATAAAAATGTAATTTGAGTTTGTTTTCTCTTAATTTTGATGACCATCTAGCAGACAATGTTAATTTATTTCATTAAGTAATAATCTACATTTTTTTACTGCAATTATTTTTTTATAAAAGGGAAAAAGGAGAACTACAACCTAATCAACAGGGGAAGGGAGACTTCTATAGCATCAGCAACAATCAAATATTACAAAGAATGTATAGCCTCACTAAGATGCAACTAAAAATTAACATAATGGCCTATCCCAACGAGGTAATCTACACATGTATTGGCTTCACAATAGGTGTGGATAACCACCACAAGATTAGTGTAAAATTCCTTGATCATTCTACCTTCATAATCTCGGACAAGACCACCACAAGCAACTCTGGCCAAAGTTGATATGTAAGAACCATCAACATTGATTTTCACAGAACCTGGAGAAGGAGGGGTCCCCAAGATGGTCACCTCTGTCTTTTGAGGGAAATTAGTAACAAAAGCAAATTTGGACGCTTCATTTGTAATAAAATAAGTTTGAGCTAACACCTGGTGAATGAAGCTTCCAGGAAGGTTTGTATACTGGGAGGAAACTAGATTATTCAGGTCAAGCAAAGAGTAATTGATAAAAGAACCCAAAAGGTTGACCAACATCTCACTGTCAAATTCATGTCCAAAGTTGAGAGATTCAAAGAAAGTCATTTCTTCATCCCAACACTAAAAAACTTCACCAAATATCCAGAATGAACATAAATGCTCCAAAGATCTTTGATATCATCACAGTCGCACAAAGAGAGCATGATAGTCTAAGGAAGCTTTAGACATATAGGGCATAAGTCATCATTCTAAATTGGTTAAAATGAGCCCATGAAAAAGCTTCCAAAGAAAAACACGCATATTTTTAGACCTTTTCAATTCCAAACCAAAGAGAACTTGTTGGCAACATGATGAGGAGGCTAAGAATACACCGACGGGTAAATATAAGCATCTTTAGTATAAAGATTACCATCATTAGACGCAAGCCAAATAAGAGAGTCCTTTGCACCATCGTTAGTAAGGTCTCCGCTAATGCATGGTTTAACAAATTAAAGATCATGCGATTTGATAAGATCTTTCATTGAACCTACAAAAGATCATTTTCCAATCCCTCTACAATTCCAGATAAAAGACTTTGTGGATAACTAACAAAGAGGAAAAAATTAGGCCAAGATTAGTCTTATCGGTGATGGTTATCATCCACCATTATGAAGCATGCAATTTTATCTGATGGGTTCAATTGATCCAAAATGGTTGTATATGCCTAAGAGGTCTCATGACAACCTATATTATCAGAGTTTTGGGCTCTTGGTTCAAGGGGAATGGGAAGGGTGTTGCTGGATTCAAAATCCATGGCATCACTTGTGGGATGGCTCAAAGGGGGTTGAGTCTTGGAAGGATTGAGAAAGACAACATAGGAGGCTTCCACTATATTTGAAAGGGATATTTGTTATGATAGAGGGCTGAGAAACATTTTTCAAAGGCTTATTGGTATTATCTGTTTGGTAATGCTTAGGTTTTGTTGGGATCTGGTTTTTACTCAATCCCAAGGTGGGTTTCTTTAACTAGTTTAATTATGACCAGTGGCAAGTGTTGAGGGTGATGTTTTTGTGGGCAAAGTGGGGTCAGTTTCTATGGAGGAGTTGTCACTGCCAAGGGCACCAAACCTCGATCCTGAGGCATTTGCATTAACAATAGGATCCCTTTTATTGTCTTTAACGTTTTCTTTTTGTGTCCCTTTGTCAATTTTACTCTAGTTATTTTGACGCCTAATAGGTTTTTTGGCAAGCATCCAAGGGCCAAAGGATGTATGATCATCACCTTTTTGTTTCTTCCTCAATGTGGATATCACAATTAGCCAAGGTAAACCCATTTGTATTGCTACTCTTGCCACTATTAGCAACAATTTCAGTACACATTGAATCCTTAATTGTTAGGGTTTCTTAGGACCATATTTCCCACAAAAAAAATGAGGTATAACCCCTTGTATTTGAGCTTGAATTCACATCCAAGTACCACAAAAGAAGGAATCAACTCTCGTATTAAATCTATTTCCACACAAATGTGGACAAACCTGCCATGACTTTGAACAAAGGTATTTTCGTTGACACTGGCATAGTTCTAAATGGTTTCCCACCCTCCCAGAGAAAGTCCTTATTGTAAAGTTAAACAAGAAGATTCAACATCCTAACCCATGTAGTCACCTTATGAGCATGGTGCTCTGTCAAGTTAAAGAGGGGCATCCACCTTTGAATCGAAAGGTAATGGTTCAACATCCAAGGGCCTTTAAATAATGCAAACTTGTAATCCTTTTCAACAATAAAATTGATAAAAAAAATGAGTCTTCATGAAGATTTAGGGTTTGGACGAAACCAACCATAGCCCATAGCTTTTAGAGCCTAACAAATAAAAATCGGCGGCTAACTCTCTTGTTGAGGAGTTTAACAATGAGAAAACAATGCCATGGGATACACCACAAGTTATACTTGTAAGCAGTAACAGGGATGTTAGAGCAAAGTTTTAGAGGTGTTTTCCCAGAAGTCGATTCTATTTCACCATTACTTGCAAAAGGACAAAGTTTTGTCATGGTCTCTACAATGATGTTAGAAGGCTTTAGGATAAGGGTATGAGGTGTGTGATAAGCGATGTCTTATCGCTTCAAAACTATTAAACTACGTTAATTCTGTAGCACAGGAATAACCTAGGTCAACTCAAAGACACTATCAATGTGGTTTCAACTTCAATTCACTAATAAACAATATAGGGTTTTTGTCAAACAATTTGCATGCAATAAGTAACAATTGCAGAAAACGTATAAACTAATGTGAATTGATAAGAGGTAATGTAAAACAGATTAAAGAGCATCAATCCAATTCACCAAATCAAACAATGGTAATTATCATAGTTCTCAAATAATAATTTTGTTATGAAAGGTCGTTCAATTTCATTAGAAGCAGTTCAATCAAATTAACTCCTAAATTAATTGAAATCACAAACCTAATTGAAATATCATCCAACTAATTTGTGATTAAAATTCAAAATTAGGAAATGAATCCATAACCTAATCCGCTTTCAGTCCTAAACACATTCATAATCATGAAAATTGAATAGAGGATTGAAGAAGAAAGTGAACATTCACACAAAATTTGAAATACCAAACCATAACTCAAATTCTCCTTACTTGGGCTGGATCCTTGGATTGATTGTTTGTTTAGCCTCCCATGATCATCATCAATGAAAGCCCCACGAAATTGGTCCACAAAAATGGAAGAGCAGAAAATGAAAATGAAGAACAGTGAAGAACAATTGAGAGAAAATAAGAGAAAAGGTTTTAATTCCGAAAACTTAAAAAGGAAAATATAAATTATATTTTTGCTAAAATGTAGTGTAATGTTCACTAACTAATTTTACTAGCATATAGTGACTAAGTCAAAAGGAAAGAATGGACCATGAATAGACCCATCTATTCCAATTAATTATGTTATTTACACCAATAAAAATCAACTCGCAGCCCAAAATTCAAGTGCAGTGATTCTGACTTCAAAGCCTAAAATGACCCTCTAAATGACAGAATTGGCCTCGGCTAATCTCTGACAAACTTGTAGATCTTTTCCTTATATTTCCAAGGACTACTCATATACTGCATTCGGAGTTCTGTAGAGCTCTATAGGTCCTGTACAAGGAAGATAGATCAAGTTAACATAAAATCTGAAAATAGCAACAATTAGCAATTAAGCCTACTTGCTTGCCTAAGGCAAAAATTGAATTAGAATGAGAAAATAAAAGTCCAAGATAAGTTAAATAAGCTAAGAAGAATAGAAAAATATTTAACTAAAAACGCTCAATCAGCGTGTTAACGTCAATACCAACATATTTGTCTTAAAAAGATGCATTGTCAGAGGAAAAAAATGAGGGGTTTACATGGGATGTTAGATTCAGGGATCCAGCATCATCCCTTATTTTCTTCTTTGTGCTCCTTACTGTAGGCTTTTTTCTCTTCCAACAGTCGAGTAACGACAACCTTAGGGTTCATGAAAAACTATTGCTGATGCTACATGGGAAGGGGGGCACAGAGATAAATGATAATTTTTCTTATACTGCAATTAGTTAATAATTGACATATGTACTTATATATATATATATACACACACACACATACACAAGCGCGCGCGTATGTAGGCCAAATGACATTTTTGGTCCTTTATCTTATTTTTTATTCACTTTGGTCATTTATCTTTTAAAAAGTTCATTTCAGGTCTTTATCTTTTTTTAATGATTCAAAATGTTCTTTATGTCAATTTAAAGTTAACCCCATTAAGTAGTATGCAAATACTAATGCCTTTTAGCCGCCATAAACTGAACAAACCCAAATTTCCAAATTGAAAATGATAAATCCTAATTCCAAAATTGAAAATCACAAAGTGGATGATGTCAACAGTTGAGGCTCAACTTTTCTTCCTCTCTGAGCTTCTTCCTAGGCAATCGATGCAACAATGCTTCCATCCCCAACGCGTCGCCACTCCTCTTTCCTTTTCTCCCATACTTGTTGCTCCCCTTGCTTATTCCCAAGGTTGCTCTCTTCTTCTTCCTACTTCTGATCCCGCACACATGACACAGAGATTGCAAAAAATGGATAACAAAGTGTGAAATCAAGGGTTGTTTTAACGCCTTTTTTCTCTTCTTCCCCTCTCTGTCTCTTTCCTTACCACCACTACTCCCCTTTATTCCCCTCTTCCCAATGATGTTGGAGTCATCGTAACTATACTACCAGAGCAACACCATTTCAATTGCGTAAAAAATCAGCTCCATCGAAACCTCCCAGCCCCCTTTGACGTCTCCATTACAAATCTCAAAAAACATATCCTATTTAAGGTAATTAATTAATCCATCAGTATTAAGAAATTTGGTTAATTTAGTTGAGAGTATTAAGTTTGTCTTTAATTATTTTAATAAGTAGATAGGATATACTTCCCAAAATAAATAAAATAGTTTTTTTAAGTAGAAGTAGTTTAGATAAACAACTAAGAAAATAGAAAGTTGTTTATTTCATTAAAATAAGTACTTTTTCAATAAATAAGTTTAAACAAACTCACCATATATCACAATTAATTTGATTACTTTTAAAAAAGGTAACTTGCATTTATAATTAATTTTAACATTTGTAAAAAAAATACACAAAGAAATCATGTTTCCATTGTGTAAAAGAAGTGTAAAAAAAGTATACAGCAGAAACATAATTCTATTGACAAAATACATAGTGGAACCACGTTTCTGTTATTTATTTTTTTACATCCTCTTTACACAATAGAACATAATTCCGTTGTATATTTTACCACAAAATCATATTTATGTAAAAAGAGTATTTTTGGAAAAAATGTATTTAAAACGGACATGGGTAATGTGAATAGCGGTTTTGTCCGTGCTAGTAGTAGGCTTTTTGACCAACTCGGGTACAAAAAAAATTAATTACCATTTGGAGGTAACATTTTAAAAAATTAACAAATGGGGGTAAGTTGTAACAGGTGGTACCACTTCTAAATCAGAAGTTGTAACACCTGTTACGACTTCTATTTTTTCGCTTTTTTAGTGAAGTTGTAAGTGTGTCTACGACTTCTAAGTCGTAAATATATTTATGATTTCTGACTTGTTTTGTTTTGTTTTTCTTTTTTTGCTTTTTGCTTTTTATTTCTTTTTTATAATTAAATTTGAAACCTGCACCTAGCATGACTTTAAAGTCGTGTACCTTAAAACTAAAAAATTGAGACTTGCTAATTCCACTCGTATTTATTAAGTATCCTTCAATCTTTTCTTTTAAAATCTTAAATTTCAAATGGTAATATTTTTAAAACATACCCCCAAATGATAATTAATTTTTTATCCACTTTTTTAATTAACATAAAATTTTTGAGCTGCCACTACATCATATATAGAAAATTAATTAAATAAATAAATATAAAAAATTTATTTATGACATAAATTACTAAAATATAAAATAAAATGATATAAAAAATATTAAATGAAATTAAAAAATTAAAATTACTTGCATTTTTAAATAATTAAATTAAACTAATTTTTTTAATTTTTAAAAAAACTTAAACGAAATTTATAAAAATTATTTCTTCATTTTTTTTATAAATTTCGTTTAATTTTTTAAAAAAATTATTTGAATTTAATTATTTAAAAATGTAAGTAATTTTAATTTTTACAATTTTATTTAATATATTGTATGTATTTTTACGTTATTTTATTTAATATTTTTGAAATTTATGTTATAAATAATTTTTTATATTTATTTGTTTATTTAATTTTCTATATATGACGTAGTGGTAGATCAAAAATTTTATGTTAATTAAGAAAGGGGGTAAAAAAATTAATTACCATTGGGGGTATGTTTTAAAAATATTACCATTTGGAATTTAAGATTTAAAAGAAAACATTAAAGTATACTTAATAAAAATGGGGTGCAATTAGTAAGTTTCAATATTTTTGAGAAACTTATAAGAAGGGTGTTGCATTTAGCAAGTTTTAAGGGACACGACTTTAAAGTCGTGTTAGATGCATGTTTCAAATTTAATTGTATAAAAAAGAAAAAAACAAAAACAAAACAAATCAGAAGTCGTAAATATATTTACAACTTAGAATTAGTAAACACACAAAAAAAGCGAAAAAAATAGAAGTTGTAACAAAAGTTACGACTTCTGATTTATAAGTCGTACCACCTGTTATGACTTACCCTTATTGGTAATTTTTTAAATGTTACCCCCAAATGGTAATTAATTTTTTTTACCCCGAGTTGGTCAAAAAGCCATTAATAGTAGCACCCAATGAAATCTGGCCTCTAAAGTATTGTAAAACCTACCCTTAACAATTGGGCGATTTACTGAATGGGGGTATTTTGTTTCGGTCAATTAAGGTTTGGGGTAGGTTTCAAATAATTTATGAAAAGGGAGTAAGTCGTAACAGATGTTACGACTTTTGTAAGTGAAGTTGTAAATCTGTTTACGACTTATATTTTTTTCATTTTTAAAATTGAAATTGTACAATTATTTACGACTCTTTTGTAATTATATATTTTCAAAATATGACTTTGAAGTCATAAAATAAAGTCTAAATAAATATACGACCTTAATTTTTTTTCTTTTATCCAATATACGACTTCAAAGTTATATTTGTTTTTTTATATGAAAGTTGTACGTTCATTACGATTTTTTTTTTGTTGAAGTCGTAAGGTGTTGTACAACTTATTATTTTTTAAATTTCTTTTTTGTTTTGTTTACGTTTGTGGTTTCAAAGGTTTTTAAAACATTTGTTTAATTTGTTTAATTCTTTGTTTAGTAAATGTTAATAAAAATATTTTATTTTTTATTTAATAATTTACTAATTAATATATGTTTATTTTTTAGTTTGATTTAATATTTTGTATATATTTTGTATATGTTTTTATTTAATATTAACATTAAAAGATAATATTGTTTTTTTAAGTTACTGTTTTGTTTTCTTTCTTTTAATTGTTGTTTCGTATTTTTATTAAAAAAATTGTCTTGTTTTATAATTTAGAAATTTACAAATTAATATATGTTTAATTAAGATAATATCATTGTTATTTAATATTGTTTGATTTAAAATTCATTGTTTGAATATTTTTATATGAGGAATTTATATTTTTGAAAATTTAAAACAGGATTTTAAACAACTAAAAATGTAGAATTTGGATTTCCTTCAAAAATGTGAGAAATTGAAATTCTCTTCTTTTGTAGAAGCTTTAACCGCACCACTTTTTGCTCCATCTCAATCACCGATGAGTACATCGACCTCCGCTACTCTCACGACACCCACCTTACATGTTTTTTCGTGCATGAGGTTCAAAATTTTAAAAAAGAAGAAATTCAATTTCTTTATTCAAACACAAAATTTTGAAAATGAAGAAATTTAATTTCTTTATCCAAACACTAAATTTTGAAAATAAAAGAATTTTAATTGATGCATTTTAATTTCTCTAAATTTTAAATTTCCTTAAATTTTAAAATACTCCATCCAAAAGGTATTTGGTATATTTCATTTGGACTATCTATACGATTTTATTTAATATATTTTATAATTTTTGTATTTATGTTAAGATTGTTATTTGAAAAGAATTAAATTAAAATTTTGATAATATTTTTTTAATATTAATTTATTATAAATCAAATAATATTCAATTATTGTTAAGAAAATTAAATATTTGAGACTCTAATACCTTAATTATTTTTGTTAACAATTATGAGAATATTATCAACATATAAATGCAAAAGAGTTATATTAAAATGAGAATAATTAAAATGTATTACATAATCCTTAAAAAAAATTAAAAGTGGGATGATGTTCCACAATGAGTTCTTCTTGAATTGCGTCAAGGTCTCTCATCTTTTTGCATTGAATTTGTTGGTTGTTGTTGTCCTCTTGTTCTATGACCTCTTCCTCCTCCTGTTCTAGGATGATCACGTGTAATTGTTTGTTGTTGTTGTTGAGGAATATGATCATAAATCTCACCATCATCATCATTATCATTGTTGGACTTGTTGTTATCATCTTCCTACTCATCCTCGTGACCCATGTCTTGCATTTGAGTAGGTAATGATGGACGACAGCAGGAGGTCAATGGTGGTAGGTTATATGCAGATGGAGGAGTATTAAAAGTGGTACCAAACCTTTGTGAGAATCCTTCAAAAACATTTGAGGTTGAAGGAACTTGGAATGAGTATCGAGGCATAAATGATGCGAACCCAAATGCTAGTGAACTTTGTTCACCTTGTTGAGGCATGTATTCAAAGAAGCCCATTGATTGATAAATAGAAGAACCATGTGGTTCATGATGTTGGGGCATATATCTAGAAACATGCATTGGAGGTACATTGGGTTAAGCATGTGATTCATGGTGATGATGGGCAAGATAATACTACAAATTAAGATTTATGAAGTTAGAAATATATTATGAATAATAACAGTAATAATTGACAAAAATTATTAAATAAATTTTAAACCTCAGAAAATACTCTCCTGCCATGTGATATATATCGTCTAATTCGACGTATATACCATTGCATGTATTCTGAATTTTCATACAAAATATTGTTATCCATTTCACCTTGAACAATATAATCATTCCAATGATTTCATTTGTTTATCCAGTGACGATGTTGGTAAGGCCAAAAAATATTTGTTCTCCCTCTCATATCTATGTCATGGAGTTGGTCTAGGTTTGGTGGGTTATCTGGAATATTTTATCACATTCCAAATTGTATCATAACCCTGTCTACTGCATGTCATTCCACAATTGCAAAACATATGAGAGAGACTTTTGCATGAGCTATCATAGACACCTCAATATCATTAATTAATAACCTTATTTGAGGTGTTTCATAAGGTGTCTACAAGAACTGCAAGACAAGAGTGATATTGTCATATATGTTTTTACCAGTAGTAAACATAAACAAATATTTAACATGAATATTAAGAATCGAACCTCATGCATATGTAGTCTGTCAAATATCACATGTATCAATCTGACAGAATTAGTGGGAATGTTTGTTTGGTTTATTGGAGACCACCTGCGTGCAAGAGGAAATCCAAGTCCTTATTGTACTTCTTCATTAGATAGGGCATGTATCTGTGGGGCAACACATTTAATACAGTCCCACGCCAATGATTGGAGGAACAACAAACATCCACCTATTTCAGTTTGTAAGAGCTTTACAGCCCGATCTAGTGCTCGATAAAAGGAAGCTAATACTACAACACCCCAACTATAGTGACTTGCCTCAATCAAATTTGGTAATAGAAGGAGATACATAAAATGGACCTATGCGCCAGATGTATTAGACATCCAACAACCGCCTATGAGCATCATGATATGAGCTCTAGCATGTTGTGCAATGACAAGATCATCAGCATCAACAAGAAGTTGTTGAAAATTTTGCCGCAGCCAAGTTAAATAAATAGTTTTTACCTTTATGTAGTTGTCTACTGGAGTTTTCCCTAGTAAGGCTTCACAACATTGACGAAAATCTCTAATAATGGCACCAATTACTGGTAGGCCGTCAATTTTGAGGCCCAATTGCAATGCCACATCTTGCAACATTATGATTGCCTCCCCATGTGGAAAATGAAACATGTGAGTTTTTGTTCTCCAACATTCCACCAACGCAGTTACCAAATGCTGATTAATATCAACTTGGCCGACATTCATAATATGACCAAAGCCAGCTTTAATTATTGCGTTTTTCATGCGATTGTCTAACTAGATAGAATGCAACTTTGGACGAATCAACTTGTCGAAGTGTCTCATAGCCTAGATAGAATGTAACCTTGGACGAATCATTCTTTCTTCGCATTCCCATACTAAGCTTGAAATATGATTGTCTTGTAAGCGCAACAAAGACTCATGAATATGACCACCAGATTGGGTATTTGTCATTGCTTAAGAAGAAGAAAAGAATAAATTAAAAGAAGAGTGAAACAACTGAGATGTGAGAAAAAAAAGGTTCGTGAGAATGATGAAGCAGCAAGCTAGTGAATGAAAGAGCAAGTGGATGAAAATGAGATTCAGATAGTGTATTATACTACTAGAATGAAATAACAAGTTAATCAAATGTGGCATTATTTATAATAACCTAGGCTTTTTATAAAAAGGAATAAAAGAAATAAAAATTTAAATTTATAAAATTCTGTCGCAAAAGCCTTAGAGACGGATTTAGCGACGGAGTCTTGCGCCATGAGCGCCAGAGTGGCGCCAGGAGCGCCACAGATGTTGGAAATTGGCGCCAGGAGCGCCAAAGTGGCGCCAAGGGTGCGACATGTCGGTCAGGACCAGTATAAAAGGCCATTCACGCGATTTTCTGAGGAAAAACATTGTTTTCCTTCTTCCTCTGGCCCAGGCAGCCATTAATGGGCATGAGAAGCTTCATAACTTCATCACACCTCACCTAAACACCTCCTAATCATCAATAATCATGAATAAAACCTTATGTGAGCTAATTCCAGCCTGAAATTTGAGAGAAAACCCCATCCCTTGAGAACCTGGAGGAAAGCTGAGTTCAGAGAGGAAAGAAGGCAACCCATGGAATGCTGAGGCTTGGAGAGGCAATCAGTGGGTCTTCCTCAACAGCTTTGAGGTAAGAAACTCAGCTTTCACCGTTTAATTTGTGAAAAGGGTAATGGGGTGAATAGTAACCCATTTGGGTTAGGACTGGAATTAGGCTCAGGTTCTTTAGAAAAGTATGATCAAGAGGTTGTTCTGAGGAATATGAGATATTGAAACTGGATTTTTGATGAAGTTGGGTTGTGACCCTGAGAGTGGTATGAGTAGGAAGAAGATTGAGTGGATAAGGGGTTTTGAGTTAGAAATGAACCCAAATGTCTTTATAAGAATTGTTCATGAGGCCAAATAAACGGTGAATATGCATTAATATGTCTGTTTTGGCCATGATTGATAACTGGTGAATTTATGCACAAATAGACCATTGGATTGTCTGATACAGAGTCTTACCAAGACTCTAAGGCCATGGTCAGGTTGAGAATGATCTTGCTAAGGATCTGTGAGTGGCCTATGAAGTGATTAGGCCAATAACCCTAAGTTAGACAATTGAGGGGCTATAGAAAGGAATCATGTTTCCTTTCATTCCAACGGTTGAGGACCGTTGTCAGATACCTGATATTGTAATTATGATGTTGACTGTGCTGCATGAATTGCCAGAGGGTGGGACACGAAGGTGTCAGCAGCTTGGAGCAACCATCTGAGGACTGAGGAGAAAGCACGGTCTTACCGGGTAAGTTCAGTGTTCCTTGGAGTGATTTCCCCGCTTGGGGTCACTATTTGAGTGTATTATGTGCTTGGGATAGAATGAACACTATGTTGTATTTTAATTAATGATAGTGTTCTATGATGAATGGAAATCCTAACGCTGTGATGATGTTAGGTATGATATTGTTGTGTCTGATAAGGTGTATAAGCCATGTATATGATAACTAGTGTAGTTAAACACTAGGATAGAGGATTGAGCTGTATTGGGTATAAGAGATATACCCTGATGTTCTAGTGATGAGATGAACACTGTGTTAGTGTTCGGTGCCTGATGATAAGCTAACACTGCGAGAGTGTTATGCTGTATATTAATAATAGTTCTGTATGACATGCCAGGCATTTGCCTATATGGATAAGAGTGGTTAAACACTTTTTACCACGTACAATTGTTAAATACAAAACATCCATTTCAATGGAAGATGGTGAGGATAACACTTCTAAGGTGATTCTTAATCATGTGTTTTGGGCTTTTAAGGCATACATTGAAGGTTTTAAATATTGCAAGCTAATTGTGCAAATAGATGCGACATTTTTAACTGGAAAATATTGTGATACTTTGTTGATTGCCATTTGTAACAGCCTGTGTGCACCCGGTGTATTAACATTATGATTATTATCAGATACGCCACTGACACCCACGGTGTCACGCCCTAAACAAGGCATACAAACATGTATAAAACATCCACACAGCCATACAAAGCATACAAGCATAACACGGTTCTCAACCGCTTCAATGAAAGGAATCACAAGCCTTTCCAAAACCACAAGATCGTCTAACCTAAGGTTCATCAAGGCTCAACACTCAAAGCCATATCATAGACCCTCGGTAGTCTACCTCATGCCCCCACGACACTTGAGTCATCACAAGACTCAATGCAAGCCAACATCAAGAGCTCAAAGCTCTACTTAAGCCCAAGGCTCAATGGCTCACACATGGCTTGAACGGTTCTTTCACACACAAACACCGTTCCAATAGCCTCCCAAGGCCATCAAAGCCACAAACCAAGGCTCTTGCATGTCAAAACACAGCCAAGCAACTCAGCATATCA
>PYAF01001318.1:257132-269501 GCA_007407185.1 Glycine tomentella | reverse complement strand
TAAACTCACAATTGAGAGCTAATCCTACATCCTCACAACATTCTAAACACATGTTTCCAACTAGCTTTATCACAAGTGGATCACTATTCACCCAAAACCCCAACTCATAAAACAAGCGGTGAATCTCGAGTTCCTTACCTCAAAGATGACAAGGAAGGCCCAAGGACGACTTCCCCTAGCTTGGGTAACCACGAATCACCGTCATTCCTCGCCGAACTCGAGTTCTACGAACTTCCCTTGAGAAAGGGATTCTCAAAATGAGTGGGTTTGAAGGGAGAATGAGGAAGGATTCAAGCTCTACAAGTGTTTTCCATCACGAAAGGTGTTTAAGGAACTAGATTTGGTGAACTATGGTGAAGAAATGAAGCTTGGAGCTTCTCTAATGGAGGTGGGGTGCTGGAGGAAGAAGAAAACCAAGTTTTCCTTCTGAAAATCGTGACCCAGCCTTTTTATAGTGGTCCTATCAGAGTTGTTGCGCTGATCGAGCCAGCTGCAAGTGACCACGGCGCCATCCGCGCCAACCCCGCGCCCAGAGCGCCAACCTCCAGAACCTCTGGTGCCAAGAGCGCCAACTCCCGCGCCAAGAGCACCAACATCCAGGGACTATGGCGCCTCCAGCGCCAGAACCCGCGCCAAGAGCGCCAATATCCAGAGACTCTGGCGCTGACCGCGCCACAATGGCGCCACTCCTGCCAATTGAAAAGAAGAACATGTCTTCTGGACTGTCATGCGCCGCTCGCGCCGACCTGGCGCCCCGGGCGTCAACCGCCAGAACCTATGGCGCTTCGAGCGCCACACTCGCGCCATCAGCGCTGCACTCCAAAGGCTGTGGCGCCATGAGCGCCACACCACAGAACCATGGCACTGATCGCGCCATCCTGGCGCCATGAGCGCCATAGTTATGTAGAAGAATTCTGCAGAATCCAGCGCTGTTCGCGCCCAAAACTCGCGCCGTACGCGCTGGGACTCAGGGTTATTATACCATTGGACAAAATAGTAGGAGAAACATTTTTCCACTTGCTTTTGCAATTGTTGAGAGCGAGAGCAAAGAAGCTTGGATGTGGGACTCAGGGTTATTATATTCAACCCCCCTTTTTAGGACTTTTGTCCGCAAAACCAAAAGTCATGCCTGTCAAGCAACTCGGGGTACAGCTGCAACAGCTCCTGCTCCTGCTCCTAAGTTGCCTCCTCAAGTGTTCTGTTGCCATTGCACCTTGACTATGGGAATGGTCTTGCTTCGTATGCGCTTCTCCATCCTATCCAGAATCTTTATAGGTCGTGTAGGACTGGTCAGATTCTCTCTAATCTGAACGACGTCGGGCTCTACCACGTGTGAGGGATTTGCCACATACCTCCTCAGTTGAGACACGTGGAACACATCATGCAGCCCTGCCAACTGGGGAGGTAAAGCTAGCCTATACGCCACTGGCCCTACTCTTTGAAGAATTTGATAGGGGCCAATGAACCTAGGACTCAGCTTTCTTACTCCCAAGGCCCGTCCTACTCCCGTAACCGGAGACAACCTCAAAAACACATGATCACCCTCTTCAAACTGCATGGGTTTGTGTCTATGATCATAATAGCTCTTCTGACGACTCTAAGCTTTCACCAACTTATCTTTGATCATCCGAATCTGTTCAAAAGTTTCTTGAACCATCTCAGGTCCAAGAAGCTGCCTCTCACCTACCTCTGTCCAACAAATCGGAGTCCTGCACCACCGGCCATACAAAGCCTCATAGGGTGCCGTGCCCAAGCTAGCATGGAAACTGTTGTTGTAGGAGAACTCCACCAGAGGTAAGTATCTATCCCAGTTAGTACCTTACTCCAAGGCACAAGCTCTCAACATATCCTCCAGAGTCTGGATGGTCCTCTTGGTCTGACCATTTTTCTGAGGATGGTAGGCGGTACTGAGCCTCAGCTGGGTCCCAAAAGCTTCCTGAAGAGCACCCCAGAACCTAGAGGTGAACTTCGGATCTCTATCACTAATAACACTCTCAGGGACACCATGCAACCTCACGATCTCCCTGACATCCAACTGGGCCAACTTCTCCACTGTGTAGTCAGTCTTCACAGGCAAGAAACGAGCAGACTTGGTAAGCCTATCCGCAATCACCCAGATGGAGTCACATCCAGTCTGAGTCCTCGGTAACCCCACTACAAAGTCCATGGAAATGCTATCCCATTTCCACTCAGGGACCCGTAAAGGCTGTAACAAACCAAACGGCTCTGATGCTCAATCTTTACCTTCTGACACACCAGACACTTAGCCACATACTCGACTATGTCTTTCTTCATCCCTGGCCACCAGAAATTCCTCTTCAAGTCCTGATACATCTTAGTGGCACCTGGATGAATACTAAACTGGCCCTTGTGAGCCTCAGATAGGACGACGTCCACCAACTTGCCCTTAGGCACCACAATACGATCTTGGTACAACACCAAGTCATGGTCCTCCTAGGAGATATCCTGCTGGCCAATCATGGCCCTCACAGCTTCATCCTACTTCTGTGCTTCTCTAATCCTCCGGATCAAATCATTATCAACCTTGGCCTTTCTCAACTCAAGACCACGAGCACCCTCGGTAACCGTCAGGTGCATATCTCTGAACTGTTCAATCAACACAGTCAGAGATCATTATACAGGCGGCACTCACATGTTTCCTGCTCAAGGCATCAGCAACAACATTTGTCTTGCCGGGATGGTATCTCAACTCAAAATCATAGTCTTTGAGGAAATCCATCCACCGCCTCTGTCTCATATTCAGCTCTTTCTGATCAAAGAGGTATTTGAGACTCTTGTGGTCACTGAACACCACCAATCTAGCACCATACAGATAGTGCCTCCAAATCTTTAGAGCAAAAACCACAGCTGCAAGCTCTAAATCATGGGTAGGATAAGACTCTTCATGAGGCTTCAGTTGCCTGGAAGCATAGGCAACAACCTTCTTATCCTGCATCAGCACACATCCAAGCCCCCGCTTGGAAGCATCACAGTATACCTCAAAGCTTCCCTCAGGGTCAGGAAGGGTTAACGCTGGAGCTGTAGTCAACCGTTCCTTCAACTCCTGGAAACACTGCTCGCACTCATGGGTCCAAACAAACGGAACCCCCTTCCGAGTGAGTCGAGTCAAAGGTATCACTATCTGGGAAAACCCTTGAATAAACCTCTGGTAATAGCCGGCCAATCCAAGGAAACTCCGAACCTCAGATACATCTTTGGGTCTCTCCCAAGACATCACAACCTCTATCTTACTGGGATCAACTGATACCCCAGCTGCTGAGATCACATGGCCAAGGAACTTCACCTCTGATAGCCAAAACTCGCACTTTGCCAACTTGGCATACAATTGATCATTCCTCAATGTCTGAAGAACAATCCTCAGATGCTCAGCATGCTCCTTCTCCGTCCGGGAGTAGATCAGTATGTCATCAATGAACACCACTGTAACACCCTGTAGGCCTCCGGTGTGTTATCATTACTGATATCAGATAAGCGCTTTAAACATAATTTAAATCCTCAGCGGAAGCTCAGAATCGCTTTTCTTGATTCATTATGTATGGAATCAAACATATATCATCAATACACATATAAAACATCAATCACACCCCTGCTGATCCAGTTTTCTCAAGTCATACAATAGAAACATAAACATAGGCAGATAACATACACATCAAGTATATACTCAGGAGGGAAGTCTCATATCATAATCTCAATAGTTCTGTACATATACATATACATCAGTGTCTTCACCACACCGTGGTGATACAAAAGAATAACTACCCTCACCGAGGGTATACAGAACTATACATATCTCAGGTGTACACACATCAGCCCTTATCAAGGGTACTAAACATAAACAGTCCAAATGAGTCTTCAAGCTCCCTCTGCTGCTATCGGCCAAGCAAATTAGTCTCTACTAGGCCTCCTGCCCTGAGACTGATCTTCTCTTCCAGAAGGGTCACCTGAAATCATATGAACCCCACACGGGGTGAGATACATATCTCAGTAAGCTCAGGGTCCTTGGGAAATCATCCCCACCCTGGCCCACAATTCACAATACACACAACAGGCAAAACTATCAAACATGGCCCACTGGCCTGGCCCTCTGGCCTTTATCATAATATGAGCATCATCATACTCTAAACATATGAACATATGGCAGAGCTCCTCAATGCCTGGCGGAGTTCCTCAACGCCTGACGGAGCTCCTCAACGTCAATATTAGTGTGAGACCACAACTCACACCTACGTCATCAATCACATGGCAGAGCTCCTCAATGCCTGAATACATGGCAGAGCTCCTCAATGCCTGTATTCATCTATTGGCCAACAGATATATCTCAATCAAAGCATACATTCATCCAACACAGATGCACACATATCATTATAAGAATGCAACAACCAATGCATGCATCATGAAATGACCACCACTCCCCCGGAGTGTGGTGTGGCACACAAGATGGGAATTCATCCCCAGGAACACTGAACTTACCTGGCAAGGTCTCACTCTGCAGTCCTTTCCCTGCTCCGTGGCTCCCGCCACCGATAATCTCACAATCAAGGCCTAATCAAGGCATATGGACGCATATCATAACCAAATACACCGGCATTCAAGCACAGAACATAACATATCAGAATTCCCCTATCCTAGGGTTCAATCAAACTCAACTGCTCTAGGCTATTCACAGACCATACAAGGTCCCTCAAGGCTGAAAGCCAAGCCTCTGAGTCATCCTAGACTCCATGTAAATGCATACATGGCATAAGCTTTCCTCAGCCTTATGACTCAATTATCACTAGAACGGATTGAGTTCCACTCAAAGCCCTGTTCAACTAGCCTCTCAGGCTCAGAACAACACAATCAAGGCTCTAGCATGGCGGAGACCCATCAACCAGGGGTTCTACACAAGCCACACCTGCATATACAGAGCCAAGATTCAAAGTTATCCAAATCAAAAGCTGAAAGCTAATCCTTCATCCTTTCATCGTCCTAAACAATATTCTCTACAGGACCCTGGGCTAATTCTAGCCCCAGCTCAAGTGGGTCACAATACTTCTAGTTTTTAGACGGCTCTTGATGAGCCTGTGGTCTACATAAAAGTAGAAGGGAGAAAGGGATCAGAACCCCAAATTCACAGACAACCGGAGAAACTTGAGTTTCTTACCTCAGTGGCGACCATAAAGACTTCAGGACAGCTTCCTCAAGCTCTGTTGTCCTTCCCAAGCCGTGGGTCCTCGCCACTCTCAAGTTCTCTGAGGGAAAGGATTTTGCTCACAAAAGGAATTTCTAAGAAAAAGGACGAAGGATTATAGCTTTCTAATCGATTTACTCAAGATAAAAGGCTATAGAAAGGTGTTTAGGCCAAGATATAGGGTCCCAAAAAGTTTGAAACAGCCATTAATGGAGGTTGGAAGTCCAAGGAGGAAGAAGAAGGTTTTTTCCCCTCCATTTCCGCATTTGACCCTATATATACTCAGCCTGCCCGAGGTCCGGCGCGATCCACGCCACCTCTGGCGCGATCCTCGCCACAATGGCGGTGCTCTGGCGCCAACAGCGCCATCCCCGCACAAATAGCGTCAACCTCCCGAGACCTGTGGCGCCGTCCGCGCCATTCTGGCGCTGCCCGTGCGGAAAACCAGAGAGAATTGGTTTTCCAGGGCACTTATGGCGCGACCCGCGCCGCCCTTGGTGCAATCCGCGCCAACCTCTCGGCCATTTCGTGCTACCCGCGCCATAGCCAAGCCAAAAGCGTGAACTTACCGAAAGGGCGGCGCCACCAGAGCCGTCATGGCGCCATTAGCGCCAACCTGGCGCTAACCGCGCGGTACATGGCGCCAGCCGCACCAGTGTGAGTCCTTACAACCACCACAAACTGATCCAAGAAAGGCCTGAATACTCTATTCATATAGTCCATGAACACTGCTGGGGCATTCGTCAGACAAAAGGGGATGACCTGATATTCAAAGTGACCATACCTAGATCGGAAGGCTGTCTTAGGTATGTCAGCAGGCTTGATCCGCATTTGATGATACCCGGATCTCAGGTCGATCTTAGAGAACACCGTGGCTCCCCTCAACTGATCTAGCAGATCACCGATACGAGGCAAAGGATACTTATTCTTGATAGTAACCTTATTCAACTGCCTGTAATCAACACAGAGCCTTATACTGCCGTCCTTCTTCTTCACGAAGATCACCGGTGCTCCCCAAGGTGAGACACTCGGTCTGATAAACTGCTTGGACAGCAGGTCCTCCAACTGCACCTTCAGCTCCCTCAACTCCAGAGGAGCCATGCGGTAAGGTGCCACAGATATCGGTCCCACGCCAGGAACCAGATCAATGGAGAACTGGATCTCTCTCTCAGGTTGTAGCTGAGTAATCTCCTCTGGGAACACATCCGAAAACTCACCAACTACCGGGATCTGCGACAGATCAACACTGGGCTTATCTTCAATCACACATGAGAAGATGTAGCCCTGAGCTCCTTCCCTATGAGCCTTGCGAGCTTGCAAGATTGAGAGGAAAGAGGTGGAACTTGAGCCAGCTCCGTCAGAAGGCACAACAACCCTCTTCTGACAACAATCCAACATCACGCCATACTTGGCCAACCAATCCATACCTAAAATAATCTCAAGGGTAGGCATAGCTAGGTAGTACAGATCAATCATGTACTCTCTGCCATCAAGCTGAAACCGCACGTCTTTGCAGCACATGCTCACTCGACATCTCTCACTGGATGCGGTGGTAACCTCCATCGGAGGGGAAAAACAAGTCATAGGCAACTTAAGCCTATCAGCAATCACATCCTGGATGAAGGAAAGCGTTCAGAGTCAAACAAGACTCTCGCATCACAAGCATCGATCAGAATAGTACCTCTGATCAAGTCTGGAGCTCTGGCTGCTTCTCTAGCATCAACAGTATACACCCGGCCTGCCGTGGGTGCTGTCATGTCAACTGTAGCAGCCTGTGCACGGCCTCTTGCCTGCATGCACTCTCGAGAAATATGGCTCGGCTGGCCATATTTGTAGCAGATAATCTAGACTGAGGGGCACGATCCCCAGTGCTCCCTCCCACAAGCCGGACACTTCGGGGGCCGCCTCCCCCGAGCTGAGCCGCTCCGGCTAGAGTCCCTCTTAAATCTACCAGAAGAGGTGGAGACTCTCAAATCCTTGCCCTTACCCTTCCCGGGTGGGCCAGAACTGCTGGGCTTCCTCCCTTCCTGTCTGTCTGAGGGAGAAAACTGACTACCTCGGTGTCTGCGAAGCGTATCCTCAACTTGGCGACACTGCCTCATCAAGCTATCCATATCACGGGCTCCGCTACCGCTAACGGCCACCAGCACCTCAATGCTCTCTCCAAGTCCCCTCTAGAACTTAGCAGTAAGGATATCCGCATCAGGTAAGGTCCTCCGGAAATGAGCATATTTGGCCAGCTCATTAAACTTGGCCAAGTACTCATCTACAGTCATGTTCCCCTGAACAAGACCGTCAAACTCTGTTTGCTTCTACTCTCGAGCATCCCTGGGAAAATATCTGTCCAGGAAGCAAGCCTCAAACATACGTCAGGTAACAACCTCTCCCTAGCTTCTCAACAGCTGATGTGTGGTAGTCCACCACTCATGGGTATCGCCCTGAAGCATATAAGTCGCATACAGCAACCTCTGGTGGTCGGGGCACTCCATCACCGTAAAAATCTTACCCAAAGCCTACAACCACTTAGCTGCAGCAACAGGGTCATAGCCACCAAGAAAAACTGGAGGGTCATGCTTTCTGAAAGCCACCAGCATTTTCCCTTTGGCTGTAACATCATCAACAGCCTAAGTATGGGACACCTGGTCCTCTCTGACGTGGCTACCACTAGCCTGATGACGACTACCGTCACCCGCATGTGTAGGAGGTGCAGAGGATGCTTTGTCACCCCCTCTCAGGATCCTCATCTCATCCATCATCTCCTGATTAGCCTTCACCAAGGCTTCATTCATAGCACGGTTAGCAGCCATCTCTTGCTGCATCGCCTCCTGCATCTGCCTATTTGCAGCAAACTCTTGCTGCATGGCTGCCAATGCAGCCGCCACTGGATCTGGTTGGGCATTAGTCGCCCCATTATTGTTTCTGGATCCGTCATGACACTACACATGCACACCAAACAGTGAGTTGATCAGGCCCACAACTAGTGTCCACACATGCAATAGTCATGCCAAATACAAACAACAGTCAAGAGCCACACACAATATCCATACATAATGCTTCCATCAAGAAACCGCTCTGATACCATAAAATGTAACACCCCGTGTGCACCCGGTGTATTAACATTATGATTATTATCAGATTAGCGCTTAATCACATTAATTAAAAACTTTTGCGGAAGCATAAAACAAAACCATATTTCTTGATAACATTATGTATGGGATATCAAACATCTCATCACAAGCATAAGATAAGCCCCTGCTAATCCAGATCATACAACCATAACCATAGGCAGATAACATAAATATCTCAAAAATATAGACAGGAGGAAACATAATTACATAACAGAACTGGTTATGTACAAAACATCATCTAATATTCGAAGTGTCTATACAAAAGAATAAGCATCCGAGTGCTTTTGATCCCAAGGATCCTTCCTCACACGAGGGCATACATACATAAACATGGACAAAACAAAGACTACATGTGCACACACATGTCTTCCCTCTACAGGGGTACAAAACACCAAAAGCTGAGCCGAGCTCCAAGCTCTCCACTGCTGCCTCACAGCCAAGCAGGTACCATCTCTACTGGGCCCTCCCGCCCTGAGACCACTCCTCTCTACCAGAAGCATCACCTGAAATAACATAAGCCCCACATAAGGTGAGATAAACATCTCAGTAAGCTCAGGGTCCTTGGAGGCATCTCCTCCACCCTGGCTCACTCACCGTGACACAAGTCATCAGGGTATCACATCAAACTGGCCTCCCGACCTGACCTCCCGACCCTCATAACAATACAAGTAAGCTATCTAGCTCTATGTACGACGGACCGAGTCAACGCCGACCTCAGTGTGAAATCGGAATTCACACCCGTGCCATCCCATCGGGAGCTACCCCTTACGCATGGACGCACCTATATGGTATCTCCGAGAATAGGCAATCAACCGCAACGGGAGACACCTATCTTTGGTCTTAGGGGATCATCACCCCGGGATCCAATCAACCATGAGCAAACCAAACTAGGAGGTGCGTTCTACTCCTAGGGAGGTCCATATATATCTAACTGGCCAGAAGATCTAATAGCAGGCTTCATACATGTCTCAAGCACAGATACAAGCATATATCATCATGAGTATGCAACAACCAATAATGCATGTATCATGAATGTAACCACTACTCCCTCGGAGTATGGTGGAGCACAAGCAAGAGGGAAAGACCCCCAAGGGACCAAGAACTTACCTGGCAAAGCCGAGCTCTACGGTTCTTCCCTTGCTCCGTGCCTATGCCACTGACACCCTCGGTGTCACGCCCTAAACAAGGCATACAAACATGTATCAAACATCCACACAACCATACAAGGCATACAAGCATAACACGGTTTCAACTGCTTCAATGAAAGGAATCACAATCCTTTCCAAAACCACAAGATCGTCTAACCTAATGTTCATCAAGGCTCAACACTTAAAGCCATATCATAGACCCTCGGTGGTCTACCTAATGCCCCCACGACACTTGAGTCATGACAAGACTCAATGCAAGCCAACATCAAGAGCTCAAAGCTCTACTTAAGTCCAAGGCTCAATGGCTCACACATGGCTTGAACAGTTCTTTCACACACAAACACCGTTCCAATAGCCTCCCAAGGCCATCAAAACCACAAACCAAGGCTCTTGCATGTCAAAACACAGCCAAACAACTCAGCATATCACTATACATGCATCACATAGAGCCAAGAAATCAAAGTTCACCAAACTCACAATTGAGAGCTAATCCTACATCCTCACAACATTCTAAACACATGTTTCCAACTAGCTTTATCACAAGTGGATCACTATTCACCCAAAACCCCAACTTATAAAACAAGCGGTGAATCTCGAGTTCCTTACCTCAAAGATGACAAGGAAGGCCCAAGGACGACTTCACCTAGCTTGGGTAACCACGAATCACCGTCATTCCTCGCCGAACTCGAGTTCTACGAACTTCCCTTGAGAAAGGGATTCTCAAAATGAGTGGGTTTGAAGGGAGAATGAGGAAGGATTCAAGCTCTACAAGTGTTTTCCATCACGAAAGGTGTTTAAGGGACTAGATTTGGTGAACTATGGTGAAGAAATGAAGCTTGGAGCTTCTCTAATGAAGGTGGGGTGCTGGAGGAAGAAGAGAACCAAGTTTTCCTTCTGAAAATCGCGACCCAGGCTTTTTATAGTGGTCCTATCAGAGTTGTTGCGCTGATCGCGCCAACTGCAAGTGACCACGGCGCCATCCGCGCCAACCCCGTGCCAACCCTGCGCCCAGAGCGCCAACCTCCAGAACCTCTGGCGCCAAGAGCGCCAACATCTAGGGACTATGGTGCCTCCAGCGCCAGAACCTGCGTCAAGAACGCCAATATCCAGAGACTCTGGCCCTGACCGCGCCACAATGGCGCCACTCGCGCCAACTGGAAAGAAGAATAGGTCTTCTGGCTGTCTCGCGCCGACTTGGCGCCCCGGGCGTCAACCGCCAGAACCTATGGCGCTTCCAGCGCCACTCTCGCTCCAGGAGCGCCACACCTCAGAACCATGGCGTTGATCGTGCCATCCTGGCGCCATGAGCGCCACAGTTATGCAGAAGGATTCTGCAGAATCCAGCGCTGTTCGCACCCAAAACTCGCGCCGTACGTGCTGGGACTCAGGGTTATTATACCATTGGACAAAATAGTAGTAGAAACATTTTTCCACTTGCTTTTGCAATTGTTGAGAGTGAGAGCAAAAAAGCTTGGATGTGGTTCTTGCATCATTTAAGGAGATGCATTACACCTCAACAGAATTTGTGTATTATTTCAGACAAGGGAACCGATTTGCTAGCAGCTTTGCGATCAGACAGAGTTGGGTGGACTACACTGGATGTATCTTCTGTCTATTGGCTTCGCTATATTGCATCAAATTTTAACAAAATTTAAAAAATTTGACTTAAAAAAACAAGTCATAAATATGGGTAAGCTTTTAAACATTTCATAAATAAAATTCTTGCATTATTATGTATTCACTTACTTAATACTTATTGTTTTTTCTTTTGCCATAGGATATAAGTTAAGAAAACCTCGATTTGAGGCAAAGTTGCTCGTAATGTGATATGAGTTTCCACAAGCAGCAGATTGGTTGGACCAGATTCTCAAGAATAAATGGACTCAGGCATATGATGAAGGAAAACTGTATGGCCGTATGACTACCAACCTTGCCGAATGTATGAATTCTGTGTTGAAAGGAGCCCGAGCATTGCCTATTACTACCTTAGTGAATGAAACATTTGATAGAATAAATGATTGATTTGTTAGTATTGGCATGAAAATCATGGCCATGATAGAGGCAAGATATAGGTACTCTAAAGAGGTATCTGTCATGCTGCAAGAAAATCGACACATTGCAACCTCACTTTATGTGAGGATATATGTTCGAGAAACAAGGGAGTTTGAGTTTCAAGAAATTGCAAACACGCGACTTGGACGATGAGCAATGACATGCACTATCAAATTGAATGAATGGTCATGTGATTATGGACAATTTCATGCCATTCAAATTCCTTGCTCACACGCAATTACAGTGTGTGCTTCTTACAATTTAAATTATGATGACTTTGTTGATCCTGTATATAAGTTGGAAAACATTTACAAACTTTATCAACATCACTTTCACTCCCTTGGAAGCGAAGACCAATGGCCTCAATATGTGGGTCCATATTTTATGTCCGATTCTTCAAAACGATGATAAACATCGGGACGGCCGCCCACCACTCGTATACATAATGAGATAGATGAACTAATTCCAAATAGGTCTAAAAAATATTCATTGTGTAGAACTGAAGGACATAATCATCATAACTGTCCATATAAGGAAGTCAGCGCTTAATAGTATTTATAATTTTTATACTTTTATTTAATTTGTATTGTTCATTTATATTAATTATAAATGTTGTTTTATTTTAACAATCACTTTTATTACTAAATTATATTATGTTGATAGTATTCTCATAATTGTTAATAAAAATCATTAAGGTATTAGTGTCTCAAATATTTAATTTTCTTAACAATAATCGAATATTATTTGATGTATGATAAATTAGTATTAAAAATATTATAAAATTTTTAATTTAATTCTTTTCAAATAAAAATCTTAAGATAAATACAAAAATTATAAAAATATATTAAAT
>PYAF01001318.1:243576-257032 GCA_007407185.1 Glycine tomentella | reverse complement strand
AAAAAAATTAGACATATATTAATTAGTAAATTCTTAAATAAAAATAAAATATTTTTATTAATATTTACTAAACAAAGAATTAAAAAAATTAAACAAAATTAAAAAACTTTGAAACCAAAAACTTAAACAAAACAAAACAAAAATTAAAAAAAATCCTGCAACACCTTACGACTTCAAAAAAAAAAAATCATAAATAAATGAACAACTTCTATATAAAAAAATAAATGACTTTGAAATCATATACTAGATAAAAGAAAAATAAGTAATTTCATATATTTATTTACGATTTTATTTTTTAATTTCAAAGTTGTATTTTCAAAATATATAATTATTAATTACAATAAAGTCATAAAGTAAGATTTCAATTTAAAAAAAAAATGAAAAAAGCATAATTAGTAAACAGATTTAATTGAGTAACTCGCCCTAACAATTGTCCCCTTTCGTGATCGATCACGATTCCCGAAATCCCACGTGGCATCACCACACGACGACACCGCATTTAACACTAACATCCAACCAACCAAACACTGCACGAAAAGAAACAACCTTTATTTCCATTCAATTGCCATTTATCATTTCATTTATTGTCCGTTACGTACTTACGTTAACGCCCCGGCCTCCGATTCTTTGCACTTCTTACTTTCTTTCTAGTTTCTCCTTTCCCTCACACAACACAACACCACAAGAGAACACGAATAAAACGCACCGCACGCGAATCGCAATTATTAGGGTTTACACACCCTCGCAGTTGGTTTGAGATTGCGAATTCGACGACGATGATGGAAGGAGCGAGCAATGGAGGGATGCTGTACCACGAGGTGCAGGAGTCGAAGCTCTGCGCGGTGCATTGCGTGAACACGGTGCTACAGGGCCCGTTCTTCTCGGAGTTCGATTTGGCCGCGCTCGCCTCCGATCTCGATCGCAAGGAGCGCCAGGTCATGCTCCCGGCGCTCTCGTCGGCGGATTTCGAATCGCACAATGTCTCGCTCGACGGGGATTTCAGCATCCAGGTTCGATTAGGGTTTCTCTTTCCCCAACGTGTTTCTTTTTTTCACTCTTTGGCACCGTTAATCGAATAGAAACGGTTTCTATGGGTTCTTTTGTTTTTATATAATAGTTTGAGGAATTTTGTTTTTTGGTGCTCTTGTGGCGCTAGCTGTTCCTTCAATTGTTAAATATTAGCTTATTGATTGTGGTGCTGGCGTGAATATATGTTTTGGTTTGGCTGGAGTTGACTTCATGGATGCAAAGCCTTATGCTTTGTTGGTATATATATATATATATATATATATATATATATATATATATATATATATATATATATATATATATAAATGAGGAGGAATTGAGTTTTGTGAAGAGTTATTATGTGTAGGGATGCCTGGAGCTTGGTTTATGCACTGCTTGTTTGACATTGGATAGGATGGCCTTATGCTGTGTGATGCAACGTTCAAGTGTAGTTCGATTGATTGAATATTTCCCATCTACTTATTTTTGTAGTTGTCGACCTCAAAAGTAGGATAGCGGAGCAGAGTGGCCGACCCCAAAAGTGGGATAGCAGATAGCGTGATGACCGCTGTTTTATATATATATATATATATATATATATATATTAAATATTAACAAATATATATAAGCTCAAAAATAAGACTGCATTAATCATCATTAATAATAAAAACTCATGGTACTTAAAACAAAATATAGTACTGAAGCAAAATATAAAGGAGAAAGTCAAGGAAAGAAAAGGCAAAGTCTTAAAAAATATTGTTGCTGCCATCAAGAAATAAAAAAACATGCAAAAAGAAAATAAAACAAAATTGCTGCTGCCTGTAAGCAATAAAAAATAGAAAACAGTATAGGGCAAACAAATAAAGGGGACAAGATATAGCAAAGAAAGGGGAATAGAAGTTTAAACTTTGTATTCAGAAGAAAGGGAAGAAAAAGAGAAGATATACTGGAAAAGGAAAAAAAGGAAAATAATAAGAGAAGAATTAAACAAAGGAAACAGAGAAGAAGAAAAAATAGGATGCACTGAAGTTAATAATGGTGAAGTAATTTTTTTGTATTCAGATTTCCTTTCTGATACTTGTTAATGGTGATTAATCCTGTGATAACATAGACAGTGCATGTCTCTGGAATCACAATCCCATTTGGAGCTTGTTATTGATACATTTCAGTCTGTCTGACCTCAATTTCCATTTTGCTTGGCCTTCTTACATACAAATAATTTGTTTTAGCTGTACACCTTTGGCTCTGGTGTTTCACTGTGTAATTAGTACAGTAAATTTACTACTTCGACAGTTTTATTATTGATATTTTGATGCTGTTATGCTTGTGCACTATTGAGAAATTTTGGTTCTGTTTGGATGACATGTTAGAATTATGTTTTTAATTGCAATTCTAATTCTGTAAGAGATGTAAATGACTTATTGGTTCAAAATCATAAATATTATGTTGGGGTTGTGTAAAGAATATGTGCATCGACTTAGAATTCTAAATTTACTTTCAATTTTATTACGATATTGGAATAGGAATGAATATAAATAATTAATTAAATATAAGATAGAGTGAATAGGAATGAATCATTTTGAAGATTGTGGTGTGAATAAGAAAGAAAAATTATACAAGATTTTTTTTTTGATCGGCCAATGTTAGTTGTTAAATGTTAGTGTTTTTGTTAGTGGAGGGATTCGAACCCACGACCTATCCCTCCCACCCTTCCTTCCCCTCTTCACTTTTTTCTTAACCACCCACCCAACCTTATATCTCCTGAAAAATTATACAAGATGATATGAATAATTACAATAATTATGATAGTGTTGAAATTTCAACAATTGAAAGAATAAGAATTTAATACATTATCTCGATTTTATTCTCAATCAAATAGGAATGAAAATAATTATAGAACTAATGGGAATCATTAAAACTAGAGGAAGATTAATATTTGAGTTTTTTTTTTTATCAACAAAGAGATCAAGAGATGATTTATAACATAGGAAATCCATACCTTGTCAAATCCTGTTGAATGTCTTTGAACTTTGAAGGAGTAGGAATTCAGTGAGACATGTCTTTTGTGTGTAGGTTGAGTACAATTTTACTTCCCAAACAATTTTTAGAGTGTTGGCTAAGAATTGGAAAGGACTTGGACTAGTTATTTTGTAATTCTATGGAATTGATATATGGCATGATGATTCTAATTCTAAAAGTGTTTCCAAATATAACAATTGTTAAGGTCCAATTCCATGCTCAATTCTAGACATCAAACAGACACTTAATGTCTTTGCACTAACAGCTGTCAGAAGTAGAGAAGGGATGTATCATAGTCTGATTAAAACTGCAGTCTGATACTATATCTTTCAATATTGTTAATTTGTTATCCCCCATCTGCCTATTATGGTTGGGTTGCACCCTTGAGTTGCCTAATCTCTAGGGTTTGATCCCTTTGCAGAAAAATAATGTTTTTTTTTTTGTCTTTTCTGTTTTTTTATTGATTTGGAATTTGGAATTTTGATAGCTGTAATGCAGTTGGTATTGGTTTTCTAGTTTTTTTTCATAACTGAATCCATTCTTATGATCATAATTAGGGAATTCTGTTGTTTTGGGTGATGAAAACATGTCCAGCCAATTGAAAACATGTGCGATAAAACCCAGAATGGCCACCCTGATGAGTGGAGTGATATTCCTTGAGCAATGTAGGAATCCACGTGGATTTAGCTGAAATGACCAGCTTACCTCTATAGAGAAGCACCCCTTCCATATAAGAGTAACCGGGTTTGGTCTCTTTGTTCTGTTGCAAGGCCTCAATGATGCTGTGAAGGACGTCATCGTGGTGGACTTCTTCAATAACCGCCTTGCCCTCTGGCCATATGAGGTGGTGTGCCATAGCTTTCAATTCCTCTTCCTCGTACATTTGAGACAACATGTCAGCCCCTCTATTTTCTAGGCCTGCCTTATAGATGATATCAAAATGATAACCCAGCAGCTTGGCAGCCCAATTTTGTTGATCCATAGTGGCTATCCACTGTTGAAGAAATTGGCGTAAACTCTTCTGATCAGTACACATAGTGAATTTGCGTTCCAACAAATAGTGCCGCCAATGTTAGATTGCCAATGCCACTGCCATAAGTTCTTTTTCATAGGCTGACTTGGTTAAATTTCTGTCCTTGAGTGCCTTGCTGAAATAAGCCACTGGTCGTCCATGCTGAATTAAAATAGCCCCTTAACCGTGGCATGAAGCATTGCTCTCTATGATGTATTCCTGGCTGAAGTCAGGTAATGCCAAGACTGGGCTTGTAGTCATTTTTTCCTTCAGAAATTCAAAAGCTGTTTGTTCTGAGTCTCCCCATTTAAACCCATCTTTCTTAGTCAAGTCAGTCACAAGGCAAGCTATTTTCCCATAGTCCTTGATGAATTTGCGGCAGTAGCCGGTCAGTCGTAAGAAGCTGTGCACCCCCTTTTCAGTTTTTGGAACCGGCCACTCAATCACACTTTTAACTTTGTTGGGATCCATGGCCGCACCATCTTTGGAAATGATACGACCCAAGTATTCTATGGTTGTTTGACCGAAGTAACACTTCTTTCGGTTTGCCACCAGCTGCTCTTTCTTCAAAACATCTAAAATAATGTTAACTGCAGAATGTGGGACTTTCAATCGGGGCTATATATCAATATGTCGTCAAAGAAAACTAATACTGACTCTCTCAACATGTCTCTGAAAACTTCATTCATAAATGATTGAAATGTAGAGGGTGTGTTCATCAACCCGAAAGGCATTACTAAATATTCGCAATGTCCTTCATGGGTCTTGAATGCAGTTTTATGTATATCCTCTTGCCTAACTCGGACTTGATGGTACCCAGATTTGAAGTTCAGTTTAGAGAAATAATGTGCCCCATGCTATTCATCTAAACTCATCAATTACAGGAATGGGAAACTTATCCGTACCGTCACCTTGTTCAAAGCGTGATAATCCACGCACATCCGCCATGTCTTGTCTTTCTTTTTCACCAAAATTACCGGGCTTGAAAATGCACTTTGACTGGGACGAATCATGCTAGTGCCCATCAATTGTTTGACTTGCTTCTCAATTTCATTCTTTTGATGGTGTGGGTACCAGTATGGCCTCACATTTACTGGCCCCTAGCCCTCCATCAAGGTAATGACACGCTCTTTACCACATTGAGGCGGTAATCCCTTTGGTTCCTTAAAAATTTCTAAATACCCATCCTAAAGGCTGGTGATTTCTGGATGGGGTTGGTCTAACAACATGTCACATTCATTCCCTAAGGGATTGGAATTACTGATCTGTAACTCTGTGCAAAGCAACAACCCCTTAATCATGTGGTAAGGTTTACCAAATAGACTTTGAAAAGCAACCTGTTCTGCAACTGCTTTTGCCTCACCTTGCAATTCCACCCACTTGTTCTCTAATTGAAATTGCATGCTCTGTTTGCCCCAATTGACCAACATGTGACCAAGAGACGCTAGCCACGATATTCCCAATACAACGTCGATCCCCTCTAAATCGAACAAGAGTGTATCAATTGGAATGGTGATATCTCCCAACTTCAGCTCAACTCCTTTGCAAGTTCCTTGTGTTATGGCTTTGTACCCATCGCCTATTTTAATTCTCATTGGGCGAATTTCCTCTACCCGCAAGCCCAAAGCTGCCACTAAATTCCTAGAAATGAAATTGTGGGTGGCTCCACTATCAACAAGAATCAGAATTGGAACCCCTTTTATGGTGCCTCGAATCTTCAGCATTTGAGGTTGCCCACCTTTCTCCACATGCAAGCTTCCCAAATGCATCACACTACACTCACTGTTCGGCTTCGTGTCGACTTCCCCTTCTGCGGTCAACACTTGTACTTCCCCCTCTTCCTCGTCATCATCGTCAATGAGCATCTCCCTTAATTGACGATCTGGACATTGGTGCTGTGACTGAAAATTTCCCCCACACTTGTAACACAATCCTTTCTGTTGACGTTCAAGGAACTCATGGTAAGGTAGAGAGCATATAACTCTATCTTTGGGTTGGTTATGATCTCTATCACAAAACAGACCTTTTGGAGGCCCAGGCCCATTAGCATCACCATTGCAAACATCCTTGTTGCCATGGAACGTTCCCTAATCAGACCCATGTTGACGGCCCAAATTAGTGCGAGGGGAGATGGGATTTTGGTTTGCCCGGTTGGACTAACCTGACCCGGTTCCACTTTGAAATCCAACGCTCCTTTGTCTTGGTGATATACTCTCCCCCTCCGACAACTCATGCTCTACTGCTCGTGACAAATTAAGCAACTAAGAACGCGATAAAGTTCCCAACATTCGCATACAACGAACTTGACCCTTGATTCCTCCCTTCATTCTATGAATGAAATACCCAAAGTACTGATCATTAGGGAGACGAGGTACCTAAGCAATCAAACGTTCGAATTCTTGTATATACTCATCTACTTCCTCTATCTGTTGGAGCGCTGCGAGTTGTTCATACACATCCCCTTCGCCGATACCCCTGTACCGCTCTAGCAATTCTACATTTAGTTTCTCCCATGTGAGTTATGTCTCGTTGTCCAGTAATGACTTGAAAAAATGAATCATTGAGCCTTCCCATACCAGTTGGGCCAAACTCACGAATCTCTGAATGTGTCTCCTGGATCTGGAAATAGATCCCGGCTCGTGCAATCCATCCTGCTGGATTTTCACCACTGAATTGGGATAATTCCACTTTCTTCACCACTTGGTGAAATTCATCAACAATCACATTCACAGATGTCTTCATTACTGATTTTTCCCCTTCGTTCAATGACAATCGCTCCTCAAGCAAGGTGAGGAGTTTCTCCTGATTCTCTTCAGCCTTCAATTGCATGGTGACTAGAACACTATGAAGGCTCGCTTCACTCTCAAGCGCTGCTACCTTTGCTTCCATCTTCTTCGGTGGCATCCGCGATGTTGTCGGCAATGATGGCGTACTAAGAAATAGGTCTCATGGTTTCAAACAGATCTGATAGGTCGGACCAATTTGTTAGAAACCTTAAGCAAGAATGAAAGGTTAACAGAAACAATAGAAGATAATATTGATGGAATGTGATTTATTATGAAATATGGAAAGGAAAATGCAGAGGAATCACAGTTCCTAATGCCCAGAGCACAGTTCTAACAGAGGCACAAATGCTCTCTGCCCATAATAACTAACCACAATGTTCAATAATATCCCTCTCCTCACCCCTACAATCCTCTTCTAACCATCAAAGTTCTGTGTTGATTCAGCTGATTTGTATGTACATCAGTACTTCTTGTATTGTTTCTATATATATATATATATATATATATATATATACACATATATATTCTATTTTTGCTGATCAAAAAAAAAAAAAAAATCCTCTTCTAACAGAATTTCCCTATAGCCAATACTAATATCGCTCACACTGCCAACTCAGCAACTAATTTCTATTCCCCTTCTTATTCCTTCTAGAATATACTCTCTAGATAGTGGGCCTAGCTATTGGGCTGGATTCCATTCCTGGGGTCCTAACACTCTCCCTCCTTAGAGAAGACAAAGCATAGAACTACTTTAACTGCATTGGTTCATTTCTATAGAGAAGTCAAAAAATATTTTACCTCTAAATTTTCCATAGACAAAGCATAAAAATATTTTGACTGTATGGTTAGGGGTGTATATATCCAATAGCAATACAATCCAAATATTTTCATGTAATGTGTTTGACGCACCACCAGGAAATTGTTGTTTTATCAGATTATCAAATGAATAATTTTAAGATTAAAGTTTGTTCAAATAAATGGTTTAGTTAAATGATGATTGATCTGAGCATGCCAATTAACTAAGAATCCTAAATCTTCGTTCTTTGGACAGAACTTGAGTAAGTTTTGTAGGTCTTTGCAATGTTATTCTCCAATCAAAGTATAACACAAGTATTATATTTTATCAGCTATGAAAATATTAAAAAGGAGGATGAAATAGCCGAAAAATTAATACATGTTATGCTTTTATTTGAAAACAACATCACAAGAGCTTAAAGAACTTTATCTATCATCAATATCAACAACACCTTCAACCCAAGTTAATTGGGTTCAGTGGTAGATGAACCCAATGATAGATCAGAAAAAAGACAAAGAAAGAGAAAGGGAGATGGGAAGAAAAAGGGAAAATAAGACAAAAGAAAGGAAAAACATTATCTATGTTTTACTTATTTGTTCTGTTTGGGTCCAGGGCTGTGGGTATGCTAATAGTGGCTTCAATTGGAGAGAGGGGATGGGAAAGAGGTGTGGGGTGCATTATGGGGATCTGAATCTTCTCCCTCTACTTGTGTGTCTCACAATTCTACAAAGTGTGCTATCTAAAGGGGACATTTAACTTTTTTTTTTTCAGTTTACCAGATAAATAATATAATTAGGTTTTTAAAAAGATATTTCAAACATTTGATTCCTAACTGTTTTTATAATCCTATTGTTCCTGTTGATTTATCATATATGCATTATTCAGTCTTTGGATTTCATTTGATCTTTTCCTTTCAAAATCCAAGTACTGCTATTGTTTTGTATATTTCCATCCATCATTTGTTGTTACACCTATCATTCAAGTACTACACTACCCCAAGCCTTGAAGGATTTGGATTCTGGCAAAACATTATTGTTGCAAGCAATGTTTCTAAAACTTGACTGGTTATTGATCTAGTGAAGTTACTTGTTCATGGTTCCTTAGTTTAACTGTGGTTGAATAGAGGTAGAATTGTAATAATAAATTTAGTATATATTAGTAATACACTAATATAAGATTGTTACAAGATTAAGTTAGGTATAATTTTAAATCAGCATAATTATATCACATGTCCTATAAGATGAAAGATTCATAATAAATAGTTAAATAATAGCAATCTATATGTGGATATCGTATATGAACCTTTATTTTAAAATATTTTAGAATAAAAAGTTTAAAAATTAACTAGAAAAAAATTCAAATTAGTTTTCTGCATAAGTTCTTGTCTTTAGTTTTTACCGCTTTCCATTCCTTCATGATCAGTTTGACTGGTTTCCTGATCCGTCTATTTTCTGGGTTGTCTTGACTGGTTCTTGAACCAGCTATTCCAGCCTGTTTTTTATAACTATGGTTACAAGTAGTTTTTTTATTTTGTCATTTGTGAAATCACTGACAAGTTTGTTGCATGCATCAAATATCAATTTTGGGCAGGCAATTTAGGATTTGGATCCCTTGCAATTTTGTGATTTACTTAATTATGCAAAGCCTTTTCTGTAGGTTTTACAAAAGGCTCTGGAAGTGTGGGACCTACAAGTTATCCCTCTTGACTCTCCCGTTGCTGAGCCTGCCCAGATTGACCCTGAGCTGGAAAATGCCTTTATTTGTCATTTACAAGACCATTGGTTTTGTATCCGCAAAGTGAATGGGGAGTGGTATAATTTTGACAGTCTCTATGCAGCCCCACAGCACCTTTCCAAGTTTTACCTCTCTGCCTATCTTGACTCTTTGAAAGGCTTTGGGTGGAGCATATTCCTGGTTAGAGGAAATTTTCCAAAAGAGTTCCCCATCTCCTCATCTGAAGCTTCTAATGGATTTGGGCAGTGGCTTTCACCCGAAGATGCTGAGAGGATAACTAAATCTTGCAACTCAGTACAGGCTCCACACCAGAGAGTTAACGAGCGCCAACAGCATTATGATCAGTTTCTTTCTCATGGTGAAAATGAAATGTTATTAGACATGGAAGATGAGGATCTAAGGGCTGCAATTGCAGCTAGTCTGATGGATTCGTCCCCAGCTGCAACCAATGCTGAAGCCAGTACTCCTCAAAATGATAATCATAGTAGTAAACAAGTGGCAACCATTGAAGCTACCCCTCTAAATGATCAACACTCCGAACAAGTTGAATCCATTGAAGCCACTCCACCTCTCAATGCTCAAAGCAACAAACATGTGCCTGCTATTGAAGCTTGTTCTCCTCTGAGTGATCAAAACAGCAAAGAAGTGGCATCTACTATAGGTGATAACGCTCAAGATGAAAACCAGAATAAAGAAAAAACTGCCTGAGAGTGTGTTCTTATTTGCTCCTAATTTATTTTTGCAATTGAGGACAATAATCTTTACCAGTTTAGGGGATCGAAACATACATCAGTGGCTTGAAGTCATGGTGCTGTGCAGTATACACATTCTCATTTCAATTGCATGATGTATAAACTGTAAGGAAAACCCTTCAGCATTTCCATCGATTATATGATAGTTACCAAATTTTGACAATGTTTTGGAAAACCCTTCAGTATTTCCATCGAAACATACATCAGTGGCTTGAAGTCATGATGCTGTGAAGTATATACATTCTCATTTCAATGGCATGATGTATAAACTGTAAGGAAAACCCTTCAGCATTTCCATCGATTATATGATAGTTATCAAGTTTTGACAATGTTTAGGAAAACCCTTTCGGCGTTTCCATATGATTGTGATTGATACCAAGTATTGACCATGCTGCATGCTGGTCTACTATAATAAATTTGCTTATGGTGGTGATTACGAGAACTCTTGACTGATTTAACGGAACCCCTCCCCCAAGTTGACACTATTATTAAGCTCTAGATTTCAAGTTCACTTCCATAAGTACATAAGAACTACTGGCTTGTGTTTTTGTCGTAATCAACATTTTTTTTTTCATAAGGGTTTAGGAAAAACATGAACAAAAAGATGACAAAGGACGATTAGCTAGGACTTTTTTTTCCCTCTCCTTGACATTCTATTAGGATGGGTTTGAAAGACTTCGATCAATGTTATGAATCAGATCGATCATTGATCTGGATAGGATAAACAAATAGGTGAGTTATTAATTAAATTGCATGACCCAATTTTTATTAAAAAAATTCTAAAATTTCATTTTTTTTTCTTGAAATTTAGAGTGGACAAACAGATCAGTTCTGTTTATTTAAGTCCCGACCCACAAAGCCCACATTTTAGACAGATTGGATAAGTCTAGTTCGTGAAATAAATGGATATTTTTCCAAGGTTCACATTTGGTATGCAAAAACTTGCGAATAAATGGATTGGTATGCAAACTCAAATATTAATTGAAAAAATGTTTTTTAAAAAGTGAAAAATGTATAAATTCTTTGATAAAAAAAATTGACTTCATTTTTAAGCTAAAATTTATCACACTAAAATATACCAACATTTTAAACATAACAAAATAACAATAACAACCTAAATTAAAGATCAAAATCAAACATAACAAATTAATGATATTTGCACATTGGACTTAAGCGGGTAAATAGGTAGTTTGTTAGTCTGCGGATAAAGCCTGCTTGGTCTGCGGGCTTAACATGCCAGACTCAGAAACTCAATATAATTATACAAGCTTTAATATAAGAGGTCTGTTATCCGCTTTGTCCGAGAACCTAGGTCTGTATACCCACCTTACTTGAAATAAAAAATAAGATAAACTAATTAATCAACAACCATATTTCATCCCCTCTTAGTGAAAAGTAGGGAGGTGCTCCAATCCCTTTGTGTTAATGAAGAACCCTTTCACCAGTTCCACCATATAGGAGCAGTCCTTTGAGGTTTTTCTTTTCTAGCTTGAAGACAACTTCCAGCAATATGTCTCAAAGATTGTCTATATATGGTAATGCTAAATGAGCAGGGGTTTGAATACTCCACTTAAAGGCCATAGTTTCTGCAATGGATGGCTCGAAGAAATTGGGCCAAAACATTGTTGTTGCGGCCATAATCTCCCCATGTTGTCTCTGCAGATAAGTCCAACACCAGTGCCTATACTTTTCTTGACAAATGCATCAAAATTCACCTTTATGAGTCCAAAATCAGGTGGCTTCCACGTGGGCTGTGGAATTTGAGTAGCTTGCATAATGTCTATACCCAGAGATTCCCTATAGCAACTCAAAAAATTAGTTGTGGCCATAGCTCTTTCCACTAGAGTTGTTTTGTTAGAGAACACCATATCATTTCTTGTCTTCCAAATTATCCATACTAACTCAATTTTTTTTGACACAAGCTCATCATCCTTAAAATAAAAGACTTGGTTGATCCAAGCATGGAAGTTAAGCATTTCATCATCTTTGGGATGATAACCTACTAACGAGGCAAACCAGAAGGGCTTTACCTCAAGGAAGGAAATGAGAGCATGCTCTATCCTCTCATTATTGAATTCTCACATGGGACAATTGGGATCAATATATATTCCTTTTCTCATGTAGATTCGAATGAAGTAGGATTATGTTATGGCATGCCCTCCAGAGTTGTCTCCATCTTCTAGATCTGCTACAAAAATGACTAGTGATGGAGTTTGTAGAGGCTTGAGACTCAATGTGATTTCCCATTGCAAGATTGTAGCCTTATTTAAACCCCATCCCTTGTGAATTTCTAGATGATGCAGTCTGGATGAGGCCTGCTTCTCAAGGGGATCTCCATAATTTTTGAATACCAATCCTTAGGATGGAGTTGTGCTAATGTCCCTGCATCCCACTTACATGTATTAGGGTCCATAAGGTTCACCACTAGTAACTCCATATGGTTCTCCTCCATTGGAGCCCACCTCAGTGGACTATCACCCGTATTGAGTATCCATTTATCTTTAGTCCCCATAAAACTTCATTAAGATGAGATTCGTTTTAGCTGGGTAGGTACGTCTAGATGACCACATTTTTGTTGGGCTAACTAGCCCAATTAATACAATGGCTTTGCTCGTTCCAGTCTCATTAAAGGGATCCAAAACTTGATATCAGAGTTTATTGATCCTGCGTCTATTCGTTCTTTGACCAGTTCCATATAACAGACCAAGTCCCACCAATATAAAAAACTAGCGGTCGAATCCAATGCCAATCCCACTACTGGACTCCGTTAATCAAGTGTATTCAATTAGTTAGGACTTTTTTAGTCTTAAATTGGGATCAAGACAAAAAATTCTTCTATAAAAAATATGCATGTGATGGACGAATTATAAATACGGCAAGTGCACCGATCGTTTTCAAGTAATTAAAGTTAGGTAAGAGAGTATCGTTCTCCACAAGGATTGGGGTGATTTCACAGTAATACCAACAATTGTGATTGAAATTAAAACAGAAAATTACGCAAAAGTAGTGGTTGATTGATTGGTTGTTGAACATAAATTAAGTAAATGCAGTAAATAAAGTTGAAAAGTTACCAATGGAAAGATAATTGTGATCAGGCGCAATCCCCTCAGATTCCTACTCTTTCACTTGACTGGTTATTTAACATTACTGCACACAAACGATAAATCTCTCCTAGATTCGTAAATCCTAGATAACTAACGATTTCACCCTTTAGTTGATCGAGAACCCTAAACCTTTAGCGATTCTGTCAAACTAAGCATTTAGAGAATAGATCATAAGAGGTTCCTGTTATTAATTGTTCAGAGAATAAGTCTTTCCTAGATTAGCTAATCCCTAATTCCTTAGTGAA
>PYAF01001318.1:232715-243476 GCA_007407185.1 Glycine tomentella | reverse complement strand
AAAAAGCACAGAAAGCCAATACGCGAAGGAACTGGGAAGGGGGGGTCTGGTGCACTGCAACATGCCTGGATTAGGCATGTTGCACAGCACTAGATTTGTAAATAATTGCCCTCCCAAACCAGATTTGTAAATAGTTTCGAAAGCGCACCTTATCGGTAAATATTTTTTAAAAAAACACCCTTTTGGTTCTTTTGCCTTACTTTTGCTAAAAGTAAATTTGATGGTATACTTTTAATTTAAAAATCATATATTTAATACTATATTAATTTAAAACATAACATATAATAATATTTTGTAAGAAAAATATAATAATATAATATAATAAAGTAAATGATGATAATAATAATAAACTAAAGAAAACAAAATATGTAATATGATAAACAAACGATGAAGGATAATGATGGGGTAATCCACGAAGGTTGGGAGGATATTGGAAATGCTATCACTTCTTTATTCTCTAATCTATTTCAATCACCCAACCCTCAACAAGTGGATGACATTGCTAAATTATTGGAGGGGAGAGTTGACCAAGACATGTGTGACTTCTTCGAGAAAGATTTATCCAGCAACGAAGTTTATGATGGTCTCCAACAGACTACCCATCAAAAGCCCTAGGGGAGGATGGGACCCCTGCAATGTTCTACCAAATATTTTGGCACATAGTGAGAAATGATGTGACTAGCCTAGTCCGACAAGTTTTGAATGGTTGACAAGATGCTTCAGATATAAACAAGACACTCATTGCTCTTATCCCGAAGGTAAAAAGAAACCCTCTCTTGTGAGTGAATTTAGCCATATTAGATTGTGCAACGTTATTTTTAAATTGATAACAAAAACTATTGCAAATAGGCTTAATTATACCCTCCCTTCTACTGTAAATGAAATCCAAAGTACATTTATTCCTGATAGAGCTATTATTGATAATGTTATTATTGCCTTGAATATTTTCATTACATGAAATGCAAGCAAGCAGGAAAACAAGGATACATGGCTTTGAAGCTTGATATGAACAAGGCCGATGATAGGGTGGAATGGATTTTTCTGAGTAGGTGTTACATTTCATGGGTTTCTCTGAAAGATGGAACAAATTAATCATGAATTGTGTCATTACAGTTTAATTCTTTCTCTGTGATCATCAATAGAGAGCCACACAAAGAGTTTAAACCCCATAGAGGCTTGATGCAAGGGATCCTCTCTCCCATTACTTGTTCATTTTATGTGCTAAAAATTTATTTATCATGATTTCCCAGGCTACACAAGCTAGAGCTATTAATGGAATAAATGTTTGCTCGCGTGCTACACAAATCTTTGACCTTCTATTTGCTAATGATAGTATAATATTTGCAAGATCAACACTGGAGCAAGCCAATCACATAACCTCAATTTTGAAAGTCTACAAAGAGGCCTCAAGTCAAATAATCAACTTTCAGAAGATAAAACTCTCTTTTAGCTGAAATGTGCCTTGTTCCAGAATAAATGAACTAAAAATGTTGCTTGGAGTAAACGCGATGGGAAGTCATTCCAAATACCTTGGACTACCTACAATTATAGGTCGTCAAAGAAACAAATTTTCCAATTTGTTGAAGATAGGGTATGGAAAAAGTTGAAAGGGTGGAAAGAAAAGACTTTATCAAGGTAGGGAGAGAAATTTTAATCAAGTTAGTGGTACAAGCCATTCCTACTGTTGGGTTTAAGACTAAGAAATATGAAAATAGATAGGGAAAATTGATGATAGAAGGAGAAGAAAGATAACACAACAATGAGAATTATATTGTGAATAATAGAAATAATAGATATAATGAAATTGGGTTCGGAAGTTCTCTATCTAAGTCGTTTATTGTAACCATGCTAACTAACTCCTCTTATAGGAGCGTACAGATAATAGAATAACTGAAAAATGAATACAATTGAATAAAATAGTTACAAGACAAAACATTGTTAATTGACCATCTAAACAGACTGGACGACACATGGGTAGACTAGATTAGACACACCATTGGACAGAAGTCAGATTCCAGCAAAGAGGGTTGGACAATACAGACAGTGTTGTCCAGTCACCCTTTTAGTGTCGTCCATTCCTTCTTTCAACATTCTCCACCTTGGTTCAATAATAATTTTGATTTAGAAGTAACAATTTTATTCCTAGCAATCTACATTAAGTAGATCCAGACAGTGCATGAACTTACTTTGAGGAACATGCTTCGTGAACATATTGGTTGAATTATCCTTCATATAGACTTTCTAGACTATAATCCCCTTCTAAATATGGATGAAGTGGTATTTGATGTCAATATGTTGAGTCCTTTCAAGATGAACTTGATCTTTCGCTAAACAAATTGCACTCAAACTGTCACAGAAAATGATAGCTTTATCCTGTGGAAACTCGAGATTCCTAATAAGACCTTTCAGCCAGATACCTTTCTTTGTTGCTTCTTCCAGAGCCATGTATTCAACCTCTGTAGTGGACAAAACAACTTCGGGGGTGAAGTGTAGCCTTTTAATTGATAAGAGAATTGCCAATTGTGAATGCATACCTTGTCACAAATCGTCTTACATCCAAATCTGTAGTGTAATAAGAATCTAAATATTCAGCAAGGCGCAAGATGTGTAACCTTGATAGACAAGTCCAACATAAATTCTAACCTTATGGTACCTAAATATATGTTTCATAGCTTAGCCATGTTCCTTCACAGGTTAACAATCCTCCAAAACAGCGTCAAAATTTGATGAGGATCGTGGTGAATCCACGATGGCCTAAGGCTTCAGCGTCATTCTCGACCACGACTATAGTGGATTCACCACGGCCATAGTGTGCCTTTTCGTGAAATATCTTTAGAAAACAATATATAGAGGTCTTTTCTTTGTAAAAGGGATTCATTCAATTCTATTCTTATCTTTTACAAATTTAAGAGAACCTTGGGGATTTTGGAAGCTGAAGAGCATGGACAACATCACTAGGACAAATCGTGATCATCATTCCTGCCTATTGGTATGTCTATATATACTCTTTATAGGATTACTAAATTTCTATAGATCATGAGTGGCTAGTCCCCCTAGTCCGAGGCTTATGATGTAATTGTCAAAATGTACTCCTCTTCCTTACTTTAATGTTTATTTGGAAACGGTCATTTTAATACTCAATCGATTGCATAGCAGTGGTCATCTGCATGTAATTGATAGATCTAGGTAGAGAATGTTTTACGCCAAATTACATGATCAAACTGTTTGGATAATCTCAAATAGATTAGTTAATCTTTAATTAATCATCCATAGAATTTATCCTATCCTTTCACTTAAATTGATAGATCCATGATCATTAATGTATTGATTTAAGGCAAAAAAACATCTTCTGACATTGATCATGGTAATTAACTGGGGAAGGAATTTCATTACGAGTAGGATTGGGGGAAATTGGTACTAGTGAGTCATAACCCTAGTCATTCTTATCATAACTCAAACTCTCTTTATATTCATTTAATTGCTTTCTTATAAAAACCTAAACCACAAAAATATTTAAATCCTATTTTTAATTATCTCTATTGTTAGTTTAATAAACTTAACTAACTGGGAATACAACTAGTCCCTTGGGTTCGATATCCGCACTTTCGAGTTCACTGTTACTATTGCATAGAGTACATTTACCCTTGTGTGAACCTACCATATTTTACACATCAATTGCTTCAACCCATAGAGAGACCATTTCAACCTACAAACATAATTTTTCTTCCCTTGCACCTCAAAACCTTAAGGTTGATGCATTAGAATGTACTCCTCTAATATTCCATGGACAAAGGTTGTTTCGACATCGAGTTGCTCTAACTCCATGTCCAGAGTTGATACAAGATCCAGTAAAACAACGTATTGAAGTATGTCGAACTATTGGATAGAAGGTCTTGTGGTACTCCACTCCTTCTTTCTAACTATAGTTTTTCGCTATGTAATATCACTAATTATAATTAATGTAAATTGGATGATATTAGCTTAATTAAACGGATTAACGAAAGGAAGGGAAGTTTGGTCTTCGTTAGAGATAAGGGTGTGATAAGTAATTGCTGGATGCACCCCCTGTTTCATGTTAAAAGCAGGCAGACCACATTTCTCCTTCATTTTCTTCTTCTTCTTTCTTCGTTTCTGATTTTCTCCTTCACACCCAAGATGCATTTCGTGCACTCCTTGATTAGTGGCCGAAATCATGAAGCAAGTAAGAAAGAAAGCTCTTTTCTTTGTCCTTTGTTGTTGTTGAGTTTTGGTGGTGAGTGATTTGAGGAAAAGAGTGAATCTTGAATCTTCCCACCTTCATTCAGAGCTGCTGGACCGAAATTCGAAGCCATAGAGAGCTGGTCCACCCTCCAAGTTGGTCAATTGAACTCTAAGGTTGGTAATATCCTCCTATTTCTCCTTGATTCTTAAGGTTAGGGTTAGGGTTTGGAGTGAGATTGATAAATGTTGAGTATTGAGAGGGTGAGATAGTTTTAAAGTATGATTTGGAGTGTGTAGAAGTTGATTTAAGGTTGAAATGGTGTTCCATGTATGAATCATACATGTATGTTCATGACAGCAAAGAACATCAATCTGGTCAGCCCTGGTGTTTTGTGCATAACAGGAGCTATCGGTGTCCAAATGGTCTAAAAATGGTGTCATTTGAAAGCTAAGAGAGTTAGGTCTATTATGGAATTTTTGTGCTATTTTTGGAGGTCACTAGAATTCATTGTGCAGAGTTATAACAGGCTGTTATACTCTGTTTTTAGCATATTTTACTGGTGCAGAGGGCAATCCTGCAGAAATTATAAATCAGTCTAGGATGATCCAAATTGAGTGCTTTCAGTGGAAACAGAAGGATGTATATGTATACTTTGTACCTGTAAAAGCGTAGGTCATTTGGATGAGTATCCTGGTGTTGGCTGGCGTTTAAAAATGGCTGGTTGGACAGATATGTTGTTGTCAACACTATTTTAGTGCGTGACAATTTTGGTATTTGGATTGCTACAGAGGCTGTGGTTTCTGGAATTGGATGAAACCAGTTTTGTTGAAAGATGAGAGATATATCTAGATGCCTCTAAATTCCCTTGATTTTAGGAGATTCCTACAATGATTTATGATTTTTCTAAGTGGGTACAAAATGTGCATAATTTTATGCAGAAAATTCTGTTTTCCGTATGTTTTGGTATAATTAAATGTTTGTCCGGATAGGATGATTGTTGATTCATGCTTGTGTGCCTTTGTATAGGGTGTGACATCGAGGGTGTCAGTGTCGGAGACCACAATTCACGGATTGAACAGCAGAGCATGGATTTTCCAGGTAAGTTCGTGGTTCTTGGGAGTGTTTTCCACTGCTTAAATTCCACCACACTTCGAGGGAGTGATGGCTGCATACATGATTCAGATGCATTGAATTGGATGTTACAGCTTCCCTCATGATGATATGTATGTTGTTTTGTGCATTGTGTTTGGTTGTCTTTCGGATAGATCTTCTGGCCAATTAGATAGATATGGACCTCCCTAGGAGTAGAGCGCAACTCCTAGTTTGGTTTGCTCACGTAAAGGGTGAGGATGATCCCTTAAGACCAAGAGATAGGTGGTCCCGTCGCAGTTGAAGCCTATTCTCAAAGGTGCCATATACGTGCATCCATGCGTAAAGGGGTAGCTCCTGATGGGATGGCACGGGTGTGAGTTCTGGCCTCACACTGGGGACTGAGAGTCCCGATGCTGATGATGATGCATCTTTGGCAGGCGTAGTACCGCAAACTCCTGATGCTGATGATGATGCATCTTTGGCGGCGTAATTTTGCAGATACACATTAGAGCTAGAGAATGCTATGTGTTGTTGTGAGGGCCAGGAGGCCTGGGTTGTAATGCCTTTGATGATATGTTATCATGGAAGTGAGCCAGGGAGGAGGAGAAGCCTCCAAGAACCCTAAGTTTACTGAGATTGTATCTCACCCCGTGTGTGGAGGTTTATGTTGCAGGTGATACATCTGGCAGAGATGATAGGTCCCAGGGCGAGAGGCCCTAGTAAGGACAGACTCTGGGTAGTTGCTTGGCAGTGTTTTGAGAGCGTTGTGGCTCACTTTGTTTATGTTGTGATGTATTTTGTGCCCCTACGAGGGAAGATGTGTGTGTACACATATTTTGGATCCTGTATGGATGTGATGTACAGATGATGTACATATTGTATGCCCTCGTGTGAGGATGTGATCTGTGAGATCATGGCAATGGGTGCCTATTCTTTTGTATCGCCACAGTGGTGGTTGAGATGATGTATATATGTTTATACCCATATTGATAATATGTGGTTTATGTTTCTCCTGATATATCTGCTGGATATTATTGTTTATTTGCCTTTCTTTATGTTATCTGGATCGAAAAGGCTCATTGTGGTGCCTTGGCATTCGTAACAGGTAGTTGGATACTTTCCATACATAATGAATCAGGAAATATGGTTTCGAAAGGAAATGACGATGACGTCATGTTTTTTTATTGAAAATGCTTTCGTTGTTTTTACTTAATTAGTTTTAAATTATAGCTGCGTTAATCTGATTAAGTAAACTGATAATACACCGGATGCATACTGGGTGTTACACGCTACCATACGTGTTTTATACCTGATGACTTCACCACTAGACAACCACTTGCACACCACTACTTGTCTACCTTCAATTAAATCACATGTCTTGTTTTTCTTAAGGGATTCTACCTCTTCATTCATAGCTATTGTCCACTCTTCAGCTTTAGAAAAGGAAATTTCTTCTTGATAAGTGATTGCTTCGAATGAATCAAGGCTACCTATAGCCCATAAGACACTATATTATCAAAGCCATATTTTTTAGGTGCTTTGATTTGTGTTTGAAAATTTCTAGGTGTTGTGGTTTTCGACTGCTTCAGATGGTTCTAACTCGTCCAATCAGAATCTTCAACTATTGTTGAATTCTAATGTTGAGGTTGCATTTGAAGTTCCAAATTAGTCTCATTAGGTGCTTCAAACTGCTTCTAATCACTAAAGTTTCTAATTGTGGGGCTCTCAAATTCCACTTACTCGGTGACACACCTTAGTCTTGTTTGAATCTTCTTCAGATTTGGAATGCAGCATAGAGAGTTCATTAAAGATGACATCTCTACTCAAAATAACCTTTCTTTCTGATAGAGATCAAATTATGAATCCTTTTTTTATCTTCATAACCCATAAAGACACCCTTCTTGGCTTTGGGATCTATCTTACCTTCACTTATGTGATAGTATGTTAGAAATCGAAACACCTTTAGCATTGAATATTTAGCAGATTTGTTAGACCATACCTCAATAGGAGTCTTGAAATTTATGATAGTGGGCGGGGAGTGATTCACGAGATAGCATGTTGTACTGACTGCCTCAACCCAGAAACTCCTATTCAACCCTGAATAGGATATCATGCATTTGGCCCTTTCCAACAAGGTCACGTTCATTCTTTCAGCTACCTCATTATGTTGTGGAGTATAAAGTACACTAAGTTGTCTTGCAATGCCTTCATCTTTACAAAATTCATTGAATTTCATAGAACAAATTTCCAAGCCATTGTCAGTCCTAGGATACTTCACTGTCTTTCTTGTTTAATTCTTTATAAGAATTGTCCAATGCTTGAAACATTTGAAAACTTTAGATTTTTTCTTCATCGTGAATACCCATGTCATCCTAGAGTAATCATCGTTAATGAATAGGAATTACCTTTTCCTATTTAGTGATGGAACTCTCGAAGGCCCCCATCAGTTAGAATGGACATAGTCTACTATGGCCTTTGTAGTGTGCATAACCTTTGGGAATTTCGTCCGATGTTGCTTCCTATAGACACAGTGCTTACAAAACTGAAAATTTTCCACCTTATGATTTCCATGTAAGCCTCACTTGCTTAGAATTTCCAATCTTTTTCACTCATATGGCTCAAACGCATATGCCACAAAGAATTATCATTGAACGAGTCATTGGACGCATGGCTCCTAGCTTGTGAATCAGTTGAGACAGATCCTTTCATAGTGGACACTTGAAGAATGTATAGATTTCCTTGCTTCGTCCCTATATTACCACAAACTTCCCTTTCCATCTGACTTGCATAACTCCCCTTCAACCCAGCAAGAAAAACCTTTTGAATCCATGGCATCCACAAAGACTAGATTTTTCTAAAGCTCTGGAATATGACAAACCTTGGTTAAGGTTATAACAATCGCATCATACATTTTGATTTTTATAGAACCTATACTAACTTACTTGCAAGGAGCATTGTTACCCATAAGAACATTACCACTAGACTTCTCTTCATATGTTATGAACCAACTTCTGTGTGGACACATATGATAAGAACAACATGAGTCCAATACCCATTATTCAGAATGTTGTTGTGGTTGTTCACTGACAATCATAACCAAATCATCTTATCATGAGGAATCATTTTGAATCACGACAGCAACAAAATCTTTATTTTCTTTCTTTAGACAATCTTTCTTCCAATGACCAAGTTCTTTGCAATAATTACAAATGTACTTTGGATCAACCCTGCTCTTCTTGATACCTTTGCCTTTCTTCTTCTTCTACCCTCTAGCAGAATCAGTCTTCGAAAATTCGAACACAGAGGCTTCATTACCATTCCCAGACGCTTTCAGTTGGAGCTCTCTGGAATAAAGATTGTACTTGACTTCTTCAAATGTAATGGGGTCCTTGCAAACACAAAAATAACTCACAAAATTCTCAAATGAAAAAAGGGGAGAGGCTAATAGAATCATTGTTAGATCTTCATCTTCTATCTTGACATCAATGTCACAAAGCTCCATTAGTGAGTTTAACTCATCAAGATGTTCTTTCAATGGCATACCTTCTCTCATTCGGATGCCCAAAAAAATCGTTTCAGAAGCAACTTGTTGTAGATTGATTTTGTCATGAAGAGTTTCTCCATACTAAGCCATAATGCAAAAGCAGTTTTCTCTTCAAAAACTTTATAAAGAACTTGATTAGACAACAACAAGAGAATAAATGAGAGTTTTCATCTTGCAACTCAAGGATTGACTTATCAACCTTCAACGATTGACCGAAGAGAGGTGCTCAGATTCCTTGTTCTTTCAATAAGGCACGCCTCTTGATGACCCACAACAAAAAGCATGGTCATCTTGGTTTTCGTGTAACCAGAGAATTTAATAAAGTGATAAAAACTCTTTCATGGCCCCATTTCTGAAGGCTAAATACATCCCCAGATGTGATTCTCTCTCGAATTCACCATTGTATGGTTGACCGACGATTACTAGCGATTCCAATTTCATATAAGCAAGTTACAACCTACAATTCACCCTCATGGGATTACGACCTTTTTCTTTTTTTCCTTTTCTCTTCTAGTTCTCTCCCTCTTATTTTTTTTTACAAGGATGGAGAAAACCACTCTATCAATAACAACAATGCAGTAGCAATTCAATTTCAAATGGTTTAAGCTTGGAAGCAACCTACTATCTATCGATAAGCTAAAACAGACTAATATTGACTGCTTTTCCTATCTATTCTATTATGGCCAGCCAAACCATTTAAACTCCAACAAAAGAAGCATGCTGATATATTGCAAACACATGCTAGTTTTAGGGTAGTTTTAGGTTATATTTTATTAAAATACTTAGGAAAATAGTTAGAATTAGTTAAAGTTTATCAGATTATTGTTTTTAATCTTATTTCAATACCAATTGAGTAATTTCAGGCCAAAAAGAGGAATTCAAAGCAAAGAAAAGAGGACAATAAGAAATCAAGTTCCGCGCGGATTGCGCGGAAAGCACGCGGATCGCGCCAAGTACAGGATTGAAGGCCATAGTCTCGAAGATCTCACTCGATCAGCGTGAGAAGCCACGCGATCAGCATGAAGAAGCCGCAGGCACAGCGCGGATCGCGCCAAGGCCGCGCTACCATTGCCACAGGAGATCAGAACCAGCCAATTGCCTCGAACACTCCACGCGATTAGCGTAGAGCCCGCGCTATTAGCGCTAAACTTTCGAAAGGTCCGCGCGAATCGCACGGGTCGCGTCGTGTTGATTCTATTGCCTTATTTAAAAGATTTATTTCGAATTTTAGCAAAGGCATAGGCTTAGTTACTGTAATTAAATGATTCTATAAATATTAAGCCCTGGACTGAGTCTAGGAGGACCTGGGTAGCCATCATTAGCCAGAATACACATTCATCCATTCTTCATCCTCTAAACCCTAGGAATCAAGCACCAAGCTGAGTTTCTGCACAATAATGAATCATACCACAGCTTTGATGTTCTTGAGGCCTATGGCTGGCTAAATCTTGTATTGTGGGAAGGCCATGAACCGATGATAACTCCTCTGTAATTTGACTAGTATTGAATGATATGCTTTAATTGTTTTATTCTATTCTGCACTTGTTTCTATTCTTATTTGAAGTTGATCACTTCAACTAAGTACATAGGGTTAGGATTCGCAATGGGAACGTTGGGGTTCTAATTTCTGAACCGTTTAGAATAACAGTTGTTCATCACCTAGGAATAGGGATGCGTGGCTGCAGAGCCTATGATATGTTCTTTTGAATGCTTAAACTGATAGATTTCACTAAGGAATTAGGTTTTCAATTCAGTTTAAAGGGTTAATTCACTAAGGAATTAGGGATTAGCTAATCTAGGAAAGACTTATTCTCTGAACAATTAATAACAGGAACCTCTTATGATCTATTCTCTAAATGCTTAGTTTGACAGAATCGCTAAAGGTTTAGGGTTCTCGATCAACTAAAGGGTGAAATCGTTAGTT
>PYAF01001318.1:200097-232615 GCA_007407185.1 Glycine tomentella | reverse complement strand
AGGCATGTTGCACAGCACTAGATTTGTAAATAATTGCCCTCCCAAACCAGATTTGTAAATAGTTTCGAAAGCGCACCTTATCGGTAAATATTTTTTAAAAAAACACCCTTTTGGTTCTTTTGCCTTTATCCAATTGAGGTATGACTAAAGTTGCATTCATTATATGTGCCACAACCGCCATGTCTGATATCTATAAGAAAAAGGAATAATTACTTACAATGCAAATAAATTATGAAAAACTTCAAGTACAACAATTGGCTTCACACAAAGTGACTACCAATCTTAAAGAAGATGCCATCAATGCAAATTGAAATCTTTGTACACAAGACAAAACAAAACTTGAACAGCATTTCACCATATCCAATGCATCATATGTAACAAATACAATGAACCGATGAAGTATTGCAGGAATGGGGAAAAAAGTCAAAATCAAAATGTTCACAACTACCAAAAGGAAAAGAATAATGAAAAAACATTAAATTCCCTACCTTTGATGTCAAAAGAAGTAACTCATAAACCTAGACAGATACAAGTAACTCTCATGTACTGAAGTTTGAAACTATAATTGGATATTAAATATTTGATATACATGCAGTTACAAGCATAAGAGCCCTGATTTAACTATTATATAGGAGTTACAAGACAGTGCAAGAGAGGGAGAAGTGACTTACACCAATGTGCATTTGATTTAGTCCACCATTACTTCTCACAGTTAGATAGCGATCAAATCCTTGGGCAGCTGATGAAGTAAAAGTGTGAAACGTGTTTAAGAGAAAGGAAGAGAGACAAAAATGCACAAGACAATGACAACGACACTGCTGCGGTTGACGGACAACCAATTATAGAACTGGCTTAAAAAAAGCTTAAATAAAAGGAGTGGAACCAAGTACAAGAAGAAAACTCAACAAACAACAAGCTATTACAAGAATAGGTGTAAGCATCTGAAACCTTTATATTTAGTAGTCGGCTTGACACATTGGTGTAAGCCATGGTTGAACAGAGCATCCCAAAGTTGCTTATAGTGCACAGGTAACTCTGGCACCTGTAGCAATGTGCAACAATATGGAGCAATTATTGAGTGTGAACAAGGGAGAAACAAGTAAAGCAAAGCCTGAATTGACAGAGTGCTGGTTAATATACTAGAACCAACAAAACTCGCTGATACCATTCCAAGAATAAAAACTGATACTTATAAATATGTAAGCAAACAACCACTTGGCATACATTTTCGTAACTGCATGCAATGCTTTTTGAGAGAAAAAAATATTGGAAGACTTTTATAAAAAAAATGACTAGCACACATACAACCTATCAATTATCAAAATTGTTAAATTCCAAAACTTCAAAATTCTCTTATTTGCACAGAAAAATTCTTGTTTTTTTTCCTCATTTCTTGGATGCAGAAATTCGCCAAGACAATTTAACAAAGCCAGTTCAATTTACACAAATCAGTATCTGATTTTGGATCTCTTACAGTAAAGTGAACCAGATCAGAAGATCAACAATGATTCAGGAAACCCACGAATTCCTTCCAGATCCCTAAATCTGATTCAATTTAATTCAATTGAAAATGATGGAAAGAATAAACAAGGGAATAACAGAGTACCTGGTGAGGTTTACATTGTTGAGAAAGCAGAGGGTGTGGTGGATCTTCATCAACACTGATGTATCTCACGTAGAACAAGAAGACGAAGATGGAGAAAGAAAATATGAACATGGTGTAGAAAGTGATAACGCTAGGAGATAGCTTTCTAGCATGAAATCTACCAGTCAAGAGGCTGCTAGAGCTGTACGAGACTCTGCTTACCATCTCTTCCCTCACCTTTATCTTCTTTACCCAAAGTGATAAACCTACATCTGTATGAATCAAGTCTGACAGGGTTATTACTGTTCAGGAAAAAGAACAAATAAAAACTATATCATGGTTAAAAGTGTACTAGGATCACTAATCCTCAATGATGAGTTTTCCTAGCAATATGCACGAGTAAATGATTATTTTGCCCCCAATTAATATTGCTAGGTGTACATTATTCTTGAACTTATCAGTGGCCAGCCAATCAGCTACATTGATTCAACCATTAGCTCATCAATTTAAGTTGGTGATCCAGCCAATATGACATGTTAAACTTTGGTGTGACTTTTTTATGGTTGTCATGGAGTTATCTAGGGTTAGGCACAAGGTTAAGGAAAAACATTTCCAAACAATTCAAAACACCCAATTCTGTTTGGTTTGGTTTGGTTTCGGAAATTTTGCTTGTTCAATATGAAACTAACCAATGGGATCAAAATCAGGTTCATTTGGATTTGTTCTTTGGCTTGCCTTTTCTTTCTTACTTTTTTTGCATATTCATGGAAAAGTAACTTAAAAGGTATAAAATAGGAAAAATTACAATATATATATATATATATATATATAAATTGTCTATTAAGACAAGCACTCAAGTCTTGAAGGACATGAAACTGAAAAAATTAATCCACCAAAACATCAATTTTCAAAAAGCTACATGAGACTTGGTTAATTATTAGTAATATTATTTCCACTATGAAGCCTACACGAGCAAAAGAAGAAGAATATATTACTTAGAAGCAATTTAATCCTGCGAATACTCATTCAATTACTTACAATACTCATCAGTCCTCATATTACAAGGAATAAAACAACACCTGAACAACATAGGAGTAAAGGTGATTATCACTTTCCACAACCAAATCAGCAATCATCCTTTCAAACACAACAGTCCTAAACTCATTAATACTCGGTAAGCTAAACCAGTAACCCAAAAGTCACATGTAGCAAAGACACTCAAAGCATGCATGGAACTTGCTCTGTTGTCCACATCTGACCTCAAACACATTAACAACATTTGAACATGTCAAGATAAAGAGTGAATTGTAGAGCTCAGTTCATGATTTGAATTTTTTTTTTATTATTTAACAAACTCATCCAGTAATAAACCATGAATCAAACAAATCGTGGACACTCAAACCATCAACTTCATAAAGTAAAGAGCAACTACAAACGAACAAAATACAAATACGTCCTGCAACATCAAATGACTCAAATCCATTACTTGAAAATTCAAATTCCCAAAGGAACTACAACACAACATATTTTAATTATTAGCAACAAGCATATTCTCATCTAGGTAACAAGCACAAATAGAGACACATATACTCATCGATTGTCAATTGTCGTTAGTGGCGGAGATATTCCTCCGCTAATTTCGCTTGTTCTTTCTCCTGAAACACAGAAAAACACTGATCCTTAACCAGCACACAGAAAGTAACTTGTTCTGACATCATCTTTGCTTGCTTGAGAGAGAAAAAAAAGAAAAAGCAGAAAAATACCTTCTGATTCCATGTTGTTGTTCTTTACCTGCAGTTAATGATTTTTTTTTAGATTAAACAAGAAATAGCTGTAACCTGTCAGAGACTGAACCATTTTAGACATCAAAACATGAATATTGTTATTGGGAAAACTGTGTGATGATTGGATGATGAATGGTCAGAGGCATGGGCTTTTGGCCCAATAAATAAACCTAAAGAGTCTGTTACCTCATACGATGATGAATGCTTCCTCCAATTTGTTGTTTATGGATATTAGGGTTGTGGTTGTACTTCAACTACCTGAAATCTGCCACATTTTCGTCTCACAATACATTGCACATATATTTGGGTGGGGGGGGGGGGGGAGAAGACGGGGGTTTGTCTTGCAGAACCATACAAAAATTGAAAGTAAATAATCATTTCCTCCTAAGACAGTTACAAATGTAACAAAGTCTATATCAATGTTCCATCCAAAACCATTCACAATTTAACCACCATGGTTTAGGTCTGTTACTAGTCATGTTAACCATACAAAAATTGACAGTAACTATACATTTCCTACAAAGACAAAAAGAAATGTAACCAACTGTGCACCAATGTTTCATCCTAAACCATTCACAATTTAACCACCATGGTTTAGGTTTGTTACTAGTCATGTTAACCATACAAAAATTGACAGTAACTATACATTTCCTGCAAAGACAAAAAGAACTGTAACCAACTGGGCACCACTGTTTCATCATAAACCATTCACAATTTAACCACCATGGTTTAGGTCTGTTACTAGTCATGTTAACCTATCTACATGGATTTGTTTTTATAGTCCAACAAAAATCCTACCCATTTTTTCCTAATACTAATTATTTCGTCCATATCCAATGGTGTGCCATCACTAAAGTACTGCAAGAAAAAAAAGTTATAGAAACATTTAATGCACTACATTATTGAAATAAAAACATTCAAAAAATAAACAAATACAAGTAATGTGCTTAAGTTAACAAACCGTGTGCCAGTCACTTTGCAAACCACCTCCTACGATGTTCCACATCCAATGCATCATGTAATACCCACATTCAAAGCCTCTTTTTTGCACATGGCTCTAATTTTACGAATAGATACACATTCATGTCACTGTTACACATATTCTGAAACCAAAACAATGATGATCAACGATGCAGTAAATTGCTAACCTTCATCTCAACCCAGGCGGGTGATCCTGCATTACATTTACTGTCTACACCGGTACTCAATGTCTTCAGTGCACTAGTTCAATGAAAAAACAACACACATTAGGTTTTATATTACCTTATTATTCATTAACCAATCTGGTAACAACATATAAAAACTTATTGTTTCCTAGCACTAACTTGTTTAGTACGGCTTTGATGTGAATGTCTGGTTTCTTACGCAATGAACGAAACCATGTTATTGTGTTACTCACAGGAGATACAACAAAAAATTGCCAATGGGCCCTGCATTTAAAATATATAGGTAACAATTGATGACATCTATTTCATTACGTTCAACCAAATGTTTTTTACTTACTGATTCAAATAAGCTCCTAGATACACTTGTCTCTGTGATTCCTTGACCCATGTTTGAATGTATTGTTGAGCTTCAGCCCGCCTATCCTTTGCATTGTGGATCATCTGAGGCTCAAAGAAACCATACACTGCATGATGGCCCAACTCAGAACTCCACTGATCAAGAAACCTATCATATGATATTTGGATGAAATAATAAATATGTAACCGGCATATGTTCTCAACAATTCTAAATAATGACTTTATGAAATGAGACATTGAATGTCAGTGGACTTACATAATCCACAGTTGTAGTATCGATATGTTCAAATATTTATCCCCCGAAATAATTTCTTGAACATCCAAATATGTAATGAAGAATGACATTTCTACATTTGCGATCCCAAACTTTAAAGCATCCCATGTGAGTTGAATAGGATTGTGATAAAGTTCATAGAGGTTCTTGATCAACTCATCCAACAGATCAACACATGCTTCTGAATCATTTCCCCTCAAATCTGATTCTCTTATTTGTGGCTCAGTAATGTGAGTATCCTATGTTGAAGATAAAAATAAATGACAATGGTAAACAAAAAATGTTGTAACAAAGGCAAAGCTGGTAATGCAGATTTATACCTCAGATGATAATCGCTTCACCAAATGACAATGGTACACATGGACAACGAATGTCTGAAGGGTGTCTCTAACAAACTGGATCTCAGATGTAGGATATGACACTTCAGCGTCACCGTCAACAACTTGTTGTACACAGACCCTTTTGACATCATGTATGTAACACCCCGTGTGCACCCGACATATTAACATTATACAATATCAGAGTATCGCAGCAAGCATGAAAAAAAAAAACATTTAAGGAAGCCTGAACTAATGAAAAAATACATTTTTATACATATATGGTGAATTATCTGTCCTTTACAAGGTACATAATTCTCAAAACTATACAAATGTTCCCTAGGCATCAAAATACAACCAAATTAAACAAAATCTGAGCTGACAAGTTCAATCATCTAAACCTAGGCGACCTTCACACTATCCCAGAGCAGGCCTCTTGCCTTGGGATCTCTCAGTGACCGTAGCCTCTGCTCCTGCAACATAATCCCCAAACAGGGGTGAGATAATCATCCCAGTAAACTCAGGGTTCTCAGAGGTTTCCCTCCCCCTTGGTTCACTTCACAGCATAACAAAATCATATCATTTGAATTCTCATAATACAATCAGCCTTTAAATCATACAAGAAACATATGTATTCACATGGTATCTCAATACAAACATCTGCAAACAATACACAGGGTCTGAGAGAGATCATCCATACTAGGGTACATTCTCTCAGACTCCTCACTAAGTACCTGAATAGGATCATCTCTTCAGAGGTACATCTACTCAGGACTCTCTCTATCTATGCCTGAGGAAGATCATCCACTTAAGGGTACATTCCCTCAGGACTTCCCGCCCAATACCTGAATAGGATCATCTATATCAAGGTACATCTACTCAGGGTTTACATGGACGCCTATGGACTTTCCCATGGAAGATCATCCACTGAGTGGGTACATTCCTAAGGGTCCATAGTTTTACATCATACTGGCCAGTAATTCCTCACACAATCAAGCCATGCATCATCATCACAATCAATATATTCTATACTATCTCAGTGTATCAATATAGGCACATACCCTATCTCAGGGTCAATCTAGCATCCAATTGCCAGAAATCATCAGACCATTTTATCAACATCAGACACATCATTCAGTATCATATCATCATAAGCATCGGCATACAATATATATCAAACGAACACCCAAAGTGGGTGTAGTAAACACAAGCAGGGGAAAACAATTCCCCAAGAACACTGAGCTTACCTGGTCGTAGCTCAGAATCAGCTCCCCTAGTCTCGTGGTGATCTCTACCAGCGATATGCATTTCACGCCCTACAATAGGCATGAAATAAATCATCAGAAACGGTATTCAACCGTTTATATGGAAGGAAACACCCTTCCATCCATAACCAATTCAAAGTCCTCTAACTTAAGGTTTATCTTACTCAGCTTCTACTAGGCCATACATTGACCCTCAGGGGTCCGCCTCAGTTACACTAAGGCCTCAGAGTTCCTTTAGAAATCTGTACAGCTTAATTCAGAGCTGTACCATAATCAGGAACCCACATTGGTTCCACTCAGCCAAAACATATATATATATATATCCCATTTCCACTAATTACTTGGCCTTATGAATAACTTTTGTAAAGGTACTTAAGCTAATTCAGGCCATCACACCTCTTATACACATACACTTCTTACTCTCCAGAGTCAAACTCAAACTTCATCACCATTCCACTTTTAACATACCATTTTACTCAGAACAACCTCCTGACTACATCTCCCTATTGAACCTAAGCCTAATTCCAGCCCTATCATTAACTGGTCACTATTCACCCAGTTCCCATTCCATGAATTAAACGGTTAAAACAGAGATTGCTTACCTCAATTCTAACAAGAAAGGCTGGAGAAGCTTTTCTCCTGACACTGATGCCCTTTTCTTGTCTTCTTTATCTCCTTAGAGCTCAGCTCTCTCAAAACCTCAGGGAAATGGGTTTCTCTCACAATTCTCACAACCAAGGCTGGATTTTGGCTTTCAAAAGGTTTTAGTCAAGTTTATTGATGATTAGGAGGTGTTTTAGGGGCTTATGATGAAGGTTGGAAGCTCTCACAACTCAGCAATGGCTGCCTGGCTCAAGGAGGAAGAGGAACAGTGATTTTCCTCTGAAAATCACAAAATCCCTTTAAATAGGGGGCCTGCCAGAGGTCTGGCGCGATCCGCGCCAGCCCTGGCGCCACTCCCGCCAATATGGCGGTGGCCATGGCGCTCCCAGCGCCACACCCGCGCTCCCAGCGTGAGACTCCAGAGACTTTGGCGCCCTTGGAGCCAACCTGGCGCCACCCGCGCCACACCTGGCGCTGATCGCGTGGAAATCCAGAGGAAATGGCTTTTCCAGGCCACTTCCCGCGCCACTAGCGCCACCTCTGGCGCGAATCGCGTGGGCTGCAAAACTGTGGTGCCCCTGGCGCCACTTTGGCGCTCCAAGCGTCAACTTCCAGAGGGTCTGACGCTCCCAGCGCCAACCTGGCACCATCAGCGCCAACTTCCAGTGGGTCTGGCACTGACCGCGCCAACCCTGGCGCTGATCGCGCCACTGTTTAAATTCAGCTCCCTCCTTAGGAACTCTGGCGCCTTCCGCGCGGGACCTCGCGCCATTCGCGCCAGTGTTGGGTTATTATAATGTAAGTATTCGACATTGTGAATTGTGGAACCACCATCCACAACTTTTGCCAATGCCACAAGCTTATCTGGCCCACCACATTCAACGTCCAGTCCCATTAATTACACCACATCATCTCTATTTTCCTGTCCCAATGGATTAGCTTCTGCTTCAGCACAACTACCTTTTGTGCTAACCCGTGCAACCAATTGTTGTATCTGTGCCTCCACACAACAGGTGGTTGTTAAGTTGCCATCTGGGTTAACTCCATCTTTATTTCTTCCTTCACTTTCTGAATAAGTAGTTTCTTTTCCTCCTTTGCTTCCCTCCTCCAATCTTCCTTAATGTTTTTAATGATATCTGCCAGTTGTTGAGGATTGATTGACACAGGAGAACTATTGGAAGCACGTGACCCATGTCCAAAGTATTGCTTTATAGTTACACCTGTACCTGCAGCTCGTACCCGACTAGGATGCTCTTGTTTGCCAATGGCAGCATTTAGGATGTCTTCTTGTCCCTTAGGGACAAAGCTGCCTTGTGTCATCTGTTCCTCAAAGTCGTCCTGCAAGACATTTGAGTTGAAAATAACATATCATTATTGGATTATCGATGGAAATAATAAACATGTAACTTTGTAGTATGCTCACAATTTTTGCTGATATTTCTTCTACGGTGTTTGATGTCATGCGGCCATATTTCTTTGTGCGGGCCAATTTCCACTTCACGTGTCTTGGAATTGGAGAAGGTGGGTCATCAACAATTGACGAATTCTCAGTATTCATTCTGTCCTCTTGTCTTTTCTTTCTTTTTTCCTCCATCAGCTTCTTTTCAAGCAAATCGTAACCCCCATGAGACAGTATGTGAGGGCAGTCATTCCTTTTTTGGATTTCTTGGGCCCTTTTCCTTATTCCTTGTGTAAACATTAAAAAATACAATTAGCAAACTTTAATATAATGTAATTGATTGAAGTGTTGTTACGTAAATTACACGTTCACATCTAACCTCCCAATTTGGGGTTTCACGACTAGCAACAAATTGATCCCAAGTATGTGGATCTAGCCCATATGTAGCAGATGCATCCCTTTTTCTGTTGTCCATGTGAGTTACCATACACATATTTAGTGGTTAGGGAAGACTTGAATTGTCTCCACCTTGTGCAAACCAAAGACATTATCTTCTTTTTCGCTTTCGCAGCTTCTTGGATATCAAAATTTGCCTGATTTGGAATACAAAAATTGACAATTACATCATGACAAATAAAACCACATTAGAACTAATATTTTAGCAACACTTGTGTTTATTTAAATTTTACGAATATGTCATCCCATATGAGTTCCTTTAAAGATTCAGGTACGTCTTTCCAAGTAGCATGCACAATGGGGATTTTATCTCTTGCCACTACCCCTAGATAACTGTGGAATTTTTCCTTGTGACTCCCAGATGCCCTTCCTGTGGCATGATTTACAATAACTGCTAGCTTTGGCTATTCGACGCTTCTACGTGTTAACATTCTTAGCCTGATGGATTGTCTACTTTTCCTTGTAGATGTCGATTCTGAGTGCTGTGTTTCTGAATGTGGAGGGGACGAAGGTGGTGTGGCCATGGATCTGCAAAGACAAAACAATTAAGTCATTAGCATTCATCACATGTGTATCACAAAACAATTAAATTATGTTAATCAAAATGATTAAAATTAGTTACATAACAAAATAAAATAAAAAAGACATTACATTGGAGGTAAGCAATTACCCTTTACTGTTCTCCCATAAACCTTCATCATGATCGGTTCGAATTGTGTGATCAACATCAACATTAGTATCTTCACCATAATTAGGCATACGGGTGTAGAAACCAGGCATTTCAAAAATATCAAGTGTTCCATCATCACCTGCATCCTGACTAGTACTACATGTTCTTCCTTGTAGAACAACTGAAAATCTTGGGTCAGACGGGTCTTGGATGTAAAAGACTTGTTTTGCTTGTTCTGCCATGATGAATGACTCTTCCTTGTAACCCACCTTATCAAGTGCTACTAGCGTGAATTCCATATGATCTTGAAATACACCAGTGTTTCCGTTAACCCACTGACACTTGAAAATAGGTACTCTGAATGCCACATAATCCAGCTCCCAAATTTCCTCTATAACTCCAAAGTAAGGCATGGACGCTCTAATAGGATTATTATCTGATGCACGAGAAAAGTGTTTGGAATCGGCATCCACAGAAACCTCACTGTTTTGCACACAACTTTTTTCATCTTGTGACTTTGTATAAAAGGAAAAGTTATTGATATCATGGCCCTTCCAAGTTGGTACATTCAGATTTGGCCCAATAGCTAAGAACTTTAATGTTGAAGAAGCATTCTCATCATTTAAGATTTTGGACTTAGACCAGGTTACGAAAGTTTTGTTATGTTCTTGCAAGACTTTCATGATGTTCCATTTAGGATGACATTCGGTGACATATTGTTTGTGAGTTTCGATGTATGACAATACCTCAGGCATGTTATTCAAAACATACAAATGTGCTTGTGAAACTTCAGTTCTAGTCATAGTGACAACATTGGATCCTCGTGTACCCTTACCTCCACGTGACCGTGCATGACGACTTTCAAGAATCCCAACTGGTTTAACTGTGTCCAGATACTCAGAACAAAATTCAATACTTTCTTCAGCAACATACCTTTCTACAATGGAAGCTTCAGGTCTGTATTGATTTTTTGTATAAGATTTTAAGACCTTCATGTACCTTTCAATGGGATACATCCAACGTAAATACACAGGCCCACATAACCTGATCTCTCTCACTAGATGGACAATCAAGTGGACCATAATGTCAAAAAAGGAAGGAGGGAAGAACATTTCTAATTGACTAAGCACAATAGCTTCCTCATTCTCCAAATCGTCTAAATGAGTATGGTCAATTGACTTCCTGCAAACAACATTAAAGAAAAAACACAACCTGGTTATGGCAAGTCTAACTTTCTCAGGAAATATTCCCCGAATAGCTACAGGAAGTAACTGTTGCATAAGCACATGACAATCATGAGACTTCAAGCCAACCAATTTCAGATCGTTGATTGATACAAGGCTCTTGATATTTGAAGAGTGTCCTTGTGGGACTTTAATGCTTCGAAGACATTGACAAAAAGATTTTTTTTCTCTTTTGTTGACAATGTGTGACATGCAGGGGGTAAATACATTTTTCGGCCTTTAGCAATCGGATGCAACTGCTCACGTATACCCATTTCAACAAGATCTTGCCGAGATTTTAAATTATCTTTTGTCTTGCCTTTAATGTTCAGGAGGGTGCCAACTAAACTATCACATACATTTTTCTCAACATGCATTACATCAATACAATGTCTGACATTGAGATCCGCCCAGTAAGGAAGAGCAAAAAATATGGACCTTTTCTTCCATATGTTTTTGTCATCAGGATCCTTTTTTTGGGTCTTGCCGAAGGTGGTGACAATGTGCTTAACACGATCATAAACTTGACGTCCAGTTAATGGAATAGGCGCCGTCTGCTTCTCCTGAATTCCATAAAAGGCCTTTTTCAATCGGCGATATGGGTGATATAGTGTGAGAAATCTTCGGTGCCTAGTGTATACCGTCTTCTTTCCATGTTTAAGTTGGACAAATGAAGTGTCTTTTTCACACACAGGACATGCAAAATGGCCTTTCACACTGTAGCCACTCAAATTCCCATATGCGGGAGAGTCATTAATGGTGCAAAATACCATTGCACGCAAAGTAAAGGTCTGTTGCAGGTGTGCGTCATACACTTCAACCCCATCAACCCACAATTTTGTCAAGTCTTCGATGAGTGGTGCCAGGTATACATCAATATCATTTCCTGGCTGTCTTGGACCTGCTATCATCATAGCCAACATTATGTATTTCCGCTTTATGCATAACCAAGGAGGGAGGTTGTAAATCATCAACAGCACAGGCCACGAACTGTGATTAGTAGAAAGGTTACCAAAAGGATTCATTCCGTCGGATGCAAGACCTAGGCGTAGGTTCCTTGGGTCTTCACCAAATGTATTATACAAACGATTTATTTTTTCCCATTGAGGAGAATTTACTGGATGTCTGAGAAATCCATCAACTTTCCGTCCATTTGCATGCCAAGTAAGGTTTCTTGCGTCGTCTGTGTTAGCAAACAATAGCTTAAACCTTGGAATAATTGGAAGATACCAACAGACCTTTGCTGGACGACCCATGTTTCTAAATGACTCATCACTACAATCATCAATGTTGACTTTGTACCGTGATTCCCCACATGTAGGGCATTTATGCATTTCAGCAAACTCATTCCGATACAAAACACAATCATTAGGGCATGCATGTATTTTCTGGTACTGCATCCCCATGGGACATAAACTTTTCTTTGCTTCGTAATGATTTTTCGGCAAAGTGTTATCTTCAGGAAGCGATTTCTTCAACAAAAGCAGCAATTCAGTGAAGCTTTTATCACTCCATCCAAACCTTGCCTTCAAATTCATCAATGCTAACACCGCAGACAATCGTCTGAACGTTGAGCACCCCGAATACAAAGGGATTTTCAAATCATTTTGTAGTTTTTCATACACAGGTGAGTGGGCTTGCTGAAACCTGGCTTGTCCAAGATCACGTAGCATGTCTTCTATACGATCATCTGTCTCTACATCATTCGGCACAGCGGTTGGGATAGTTGGCATTTATGGCATTTCTGACAATTCACCATGCCATATCCATTTTGTATAATTTGGAATTATGCTGTCACATATAAGATGTGATCTGATTTCGTCGATTGTCTGTCGTCTTCCATTCCCACATTTGACACAAGGGCAAAAATATTTTCCACGAAGTGAAGGTGCGTTACGTGTGGCAAAATTTAGAAATTGCTCAACCCCATCTTCATACTGATCAGAAATGTGGGGCGCTTTCATCCAACTACGATCCATGACCTTTACTAAAATGGAATTATGATATTGTCAACGACCATATCAATCAAAATGTCAACTTGATGTTTAACAAGTGTGGCCCTATCCGATTCAACAACTAATATTTTATACATGAATCGTCAAAGTGAAAGTTAATTATGGTTTGTTATATTTAATGAAATTTCGGAATCATTTCGCATTGGTCTCCAAGTACACGAAATGAAAGCGGTAAGTTTAACTTACCCCGATCAAGTATGCACTCGGAGAACAACGAAAAATACAGTAAACCGAAATGTCATTAAATTAAACAAACCATACTTTACTTTCACTTTGACATTTCACCTATAAAATATAAATTGTTGAACTGTCCAAACGGACAATTCAAGATTCAATTCAATGATTAATGCAAACTATCTGCATTAAGCACTGAATTGAAGCTTGAATGGGAAACTAAGCTTGACTCACAATGCATTGAAAGGTATGACAAACCAATAACGATATCTAAACAAACGTCAAAAACATCAAAGCCTGGAAACTCGATACATACCCGTGACTAGTGATTCAACCCTTAATTCAATCTCAGATTGCAATGCTGAACACGATAACAACAACTGCAGTTTTTTTTTTGGAAGCTAAAACAACCTTGAAGGTGGTAATTGCGTTGCAAACTTTGACCTACAACACAAAAAACAAACTTATGTAATACAATGTTAAACATATACATGCATCCTTCTTTATTTTTATTTTGTTACAAAGCTTCACATGGTGCTGAATTTAGATGCAAATGAGAACGACAAATAGTAAGTGCTACTACTCAGATATTAAACTGACCTTTCTTACACTTTAAATTTAAGATACTTTCCACCACATGCAAATGAAGTAATTTGAATGCCTACAAAATTAGATGGCAACTTTTCTGCAAAAGTCCAAACTAAGAATATCAATATGAAATGAATTTATTTACCCGACTCTTATATTCATTGTTATAAAGTTATTTAATTTTAATGCCAATCATCTTATTTCCTTGTGTATAATTATTAGTCAGAATGTCTTTTTTATTAATTAGTGGTATCTTATAAGTTATATAATTTGAATCTCAGCATAATGTCAAATTGGTTGACATCAGTAACAATGGATATTGTTTTATCAGACAAAATTCAATCTAATAAGTTTACATTTGACAAAAGGAGTTCTTGTAGATGGGACTCAACTACCTATGAAGAAGTTGGAAGGAATTGGCAATGGTAAGAAACAATTCAGAGTTTAAGTAAGCATTATAGAGAGTTTGGTGGGGTGGTATTAGGGCTGGCAAATTCCAATTCAACACTTATTAAACATAAAAACAGAATAAAACCTTGTTGTAACAGTTATAAATTATACTTGTACCAACTAACTGACTAAGTTAGTTAAATCTAATTAACCTAACACAGTACAGTAGGATCATATAGAAAAATGGAAATTGTGATTTAAAGCTCAGGCTCAAAATGTGACCGAAACATGGTTTCTACAATTAGCCCTCTTTTACTAGCCAAAACTTAACTTCAAAGCTGATGTTTAGATATGTTATCACAGGTATGGCAGTGTTATTCAAATCCCACATGCTGGGTTGTACTACCATTGTTTATATGGTGCCATGAATAACAGATAGATCCTAATGAATGAGGCAAAAGGCCTTGTTCCTGGTTACCAAGGACCAAGAGAAAATGTGCTAGAGTTTTTCAAATCAATGGGTTTCAAGTGTCCTGAAAGAAAAGGAGTTGCTGACTTCTTGCAAGAAGTATGAGTGTGATTCACTTGGTGTTGCTTTGAAAGCTTTTTTGTTCTTGATTTTCTTGATAGAAGGTTAATTTTGTTATTATGGGGGGTGCAACAGGTAACATCAAAAAAGGATCAATCGCAATATTGGGCGCTTAAAGAATAACCTTATAGTTTTGTCACTGTCAAGGAGTTTGCTGAAGCATTCCAGTTATTTCACATAGGTCAAAATCTTGGAGAGGAGCTAGCCATTCCATTTGACAGGTCTAAAAGCCATCCAAATGTATTGACCACCAAGAAGTATGGTGTTAACAAAAAGGAGCTGCTGAGGGCTTGTGCTAGCAGGGAATTTTTGCTTATGAAGAGAAATTCATTTGTGTACATATTCAAAGTCACACAAGTGAGAAACATTGAAGCACTAATTATGTTCATATTATCTGATTTGAAACTAGATTCAAGCATTAAAATGTCTAAATAGAGTGTTTAAACGTTCATGTATCATTTTCTTCTTCTTATATATAATTTCTTTTTGGATCCTTATTCATGTCTTGTTCCTCCTTTTCAGCTCATCTATTTAGCTATCATGACAACAACATTATTTCTACGAACAAAGATGCATCGTGATACGGTGGAGGATGGAGGAGCTTACATGGGTGCCCTTTTCTTTGCAGTCACCGTTGCGATGTTCAATGAAATATCAGAGCTAAACATGGCTATCATGAAACTTCCTGTCTTTTACAAGCAAAGGGACCTTCTTTTCTATCCTGCACGGGCTTATTCTCTTCCCCCATGGATTCTCAAAATACCAATTACCCTCATAGAGGTAGCTATTTGGGAAGGCATCTCTTACTATGCCATTGGCTTTGATCCTAATTTTGTGAGGCAAGAGCCCCATCACCACAAATGATCAATTAAGCTACCAGTTACTCATTTTGGAATCTAATGAGAAGTTCTATTGGCAGGCTTTTAAAACAGTACCTGATAATCCTGTGCATTAACCAGATGGCATCTTCGCTATTTCGGTTGATGGCAGCATTCGGAAGGGATGTTATAGTTGCAAACACTGTTGGAAGTTTTGCATTACTTATAGTTATGGTTTAGGGAGGATTTGTGATTTCACGAGGTAAGAAAATGGTAATGTAACTTCAAAGTTGGTTAGTGTAATGAACCTTTATTATGATAATTCTGTTCTATGTGCCAGAGGATGTGCACAAATGGTTTCTGTGGGGATACTGCTCCTCACCACTGATGTATGGACAAAATGCTATAGCTGTGAATGAATTCCTTGGTCATAGTTGGAGAAAGGTAAATCCTCTTAGTTTCCAATGGTGAATAAGTTTCGTGAGAAACACACAACGAACCTTGGAATGATATATTTATGAGATAATTTGTTATTGCTGTAGGGTACTCCTAATTCCAATGAAACACTGGGAGTTTTGATACTGAAAACTCGTGGATTTTTCCGAGAAGCTTATTGGTATTGGATTGGATTAGGAGCATTAATTGGTTATGTATTTTTGTATAATTTCCTGTTCACCTTGGCTTTGCAATATCTGAGTCGTAAGTACTCTCTTCATCCATCTTTTAAGCCGAGAACTTTACTTGGACCTCTTTTCCCACCACAGACTAACTTGGATCTTCTGCAGCATTCAGAAAGGATCAAGCAGGGCTATCCCAAGAGAAATTGCTTGAGACAAATGCTTCAACAGCTGAAGAGTTGATTCAATTACCAAAGGGAAACACCTTTTCTGGTGAGTCCTTGAGCTCCAGTTATAGTTTCTCAATTTTTAGCTTGAGCTTTTTTATTACTATAGCCATAACCAATTGAATGTAATGATGAGTCAGAAACAAAGATTGTAGAAGAAGCAAACATACCATCCAGATCTTTTTCTGGAAGAGTTAGTGGTGATAAAGCTAACGGAAGTGGAATGAGGGTTATGGTTCTTCCTTTTCTACCTCTATCTCTCACATTTGATGAGATCAAATATTCTGTAGACATGCCGCAGGTACTTTACACAAACGTCTTAAAGATGTAATATTTCTATTTGTATGGTATTTGATTATATTTAAAATATATTTGAGTGTTTACTTCATTTTTTTGAAACAAATGGACAAGACAATTTTATTTTGTCTCAGTGACCAACATTGCACCTAATATTTTTAATCCTTCTGTTTGTAAGACCCCAGCAACAAGATATTTCTACAACAGTATTTCCATGATTTTGTGTATCTCAATATCATTCCCGTCTGTTTTCAAGCCAACCTCTATCTGGGAAAACAAATAGGGAGAAAGAATTAGAATTGTTCTACATTTTGACTGTTATATTGATTGTAGGAAATGAAAAAGCAAGGGTTTTTTGAGGAACGTCTAGAACTTTTGAAGGGTGTTAGTGGTGTCTTTAGGCCCGGAGTACTAACATCTCTGATGGGCGTAAGTGGTGCCGGTAAGACTACATTAATGGATGTTTTAGCTGGAAGGAAAACTGGTGGATATATTGAAGGAAGTATCACAATATCTGGGTACCCAAAGAAACAAGAAACATTTGCTCGTATCTCAGGATATTATTTATTAATTTGATATCCACTCACCTAATGTTACAGGTTATGAATCTTTATTATATTCTGCATGGCTTCGGTTACCCCGTGAAGTTGATCGCCCAACCAGAAAGGTACAACTTTCTTCATTCCTAATGGAAGCATGGAACTCATGGCTAGTCTTCACCGTTTTGTACCTTTATTTTATTATGTAGAAGTCAATTTTATGAGGTGCAGATGTTCATTTAAGAAGTTATGGAGCTAATAGAGCTTCACTCAATAAGAGAAGCGCTTGTTGGATTGCCAGGAGAAAATGGACTTTCAACCGAGCAGCGCAAGAGGCTTACAATTGCAGTTGAACTGGTAGCCAACCCTTCAATAATATTCATGGATGAGCCAACCTCTGGCCTTGATGCTAGAGCAGCTGCAATTGTAATGAGAATATTGAAGCGGAGCTTAATAGAATAGAGACAGAGGGTGATGACAGAACTTTGTCTGATGATGAGATAAAGAATAGGAAACTGCTACAGGAGGAAGAACTATGGGTTGCTGCTTTGGCAAATGCGTCACTATTAAGGCAAAAAGCTAGAACTACATGGATGAAGGAGGGGGATTGTAACTGAAGATTTTTTCACTTTATCGTAAAGTGGAAGCGCAGAAACCATATGATGAGAGGAGTGCTAGACATGGCTTAGGAAGGAGAAAGGATTTGACAACTCTTTCCACTTTTGGTCTAGTAATTTGAGGGAGGCTTTTGTAATAAGGGGAGGGTTTACTACCTAGATTTTCCCCCTAAATTTTGGGGGTAACCTATATTCCATCCAGACCTTTGGCCCCTTAATTCATGTAAATTTCATGTGTTAGGTTGCCAAAGGTAACGTCTTTGGTGCTAGGTGTTTTTGTAATGGTACTACTTGTACTATGATCTTTCTTTCTTTATATATATATATATATATATATATATATATATATATATATATATATATATATACTTATCTTTGCTGATCAAAAAAGAAAAAAATTACAAGTTCCTAACATAACTTTTTCCAAACTCTGAAAACATATTAAACAGATGGCCTTAATATCATCTATGAAGCAGAGTGCTGCCATGGAATCTGGCTCGTTATCTTACTCATTCATGGGAGAGTTTTTTATTTCCATTAAGATTATTATAGAAAAAATATGTACATGTAATGTATAACAGAAAATCAAATTACACGTCACACTAAAAGCATAGCATGTACTAGGCATAAGCCTTATATGCTAGATGTTGGAAAGATTCAACAAAAATGAACAACATTTTATGTACTATAAAAGCTATCCTCTGTTATGAACTTCGACATAAAATAAAAACTGAAACCACTTATTTGAGTATATATGATTTCACGTCACACTGAATAGGAACCCTTTTGTAATTGACAATAAAAAGGGTAACTATCATAGTATTATCAATCGATGATTCTTAAGTAAGCATTATTTTTAAAACCAGTGAGATGGCATGAATGGAATAGTAAAAAATAGAAAGTTCAAAGATGTAACTCACCACCAAGCAGAAACAGAGGCGTCAAATACAACACGGAGACGCAGAGGCAAGATTTCTAAATTCACCCAACCAACTAATAGGCCAAAACTGCAAGTAAAAAAAAATTAACTTAAAAAACTATATTTGCAAACTGTCCCATGAAAAAAAATGCAGAAAATCTAAATCATTGCCATACCATCCATGCAGTCAACTGAAGAGAAGGGTAATCCTTTTGAACTTTGTTTATGACTGTTCTCCAAGGTCTTCCTGCAAAACCAGGCTCACACTTAAACTACCAGGCAATGTGGATATATTAGTTAGGATATTTAATTTACAAGTACAATTAATGACTTCATATTTGGTATCAATCATATTTAAGTCATCATTCATGATATCTTCAAAATGTATTACAAAACTTAACAATGCCAAGAAGCTGGCTATCTTGTTGGCTTCGTGTATCAATACAATAAAAAGAGAAATATCAAGTGTTTTTTTTTTCTGAGATGCTTAAATTTAATCTATCATTCAATGACTAAACAGTTTTTTATGCATAACAAGCTTTTTTTTTTTTTTTTCATTTCAACGTAGTATAATCCAAACTCTTAACTCGTTTGGTTTGCCAAGTCCTTCGTGTGGGAGTTTTAGTTGCTTCTTGTAGATGAGAATAAGTACTTTCTTGTAGATTGTAAGTCAGACACATACAAGAAGATTGCAGTACCCCAAGTTTTATATCCAAATACGAATTGTTAAGATTGTAGATTGCCAATAAACAGGGGCTTCCATATGAACTTTCAAAGATTATGTCAATAAGAAAACAACACACAGGTTTTGATAGTACACATATTAAAAAAAATAGGATACAAACCACAAATGTAATTCCTATGATACAAATTTTTATTGAAAAACTATCATAGCTGAGAAAATATTGCATAAATTTGCATCCAATTCCATATCATTTACCTATTGATGCCTACAAAACCTAAAGGCAGCGCTTGCGAAATAAATGACAAGGAAATCTGCAATAAGCAGCAGCAACTTGTGGGAGTTCATAACTGATTATTGGGTTATTTATGAATGTCTAACTTAGATACATATGAAGTTGGCTTTCTCCCACAAGTAGTTTTTTCATGATTGTTATTTTTTTATACAAATAGTTTACATTGTTGTCTTATTTGTTACATAAACCTTAATTTGATCTAACATGACAAGACAAACTTGGACTGAATTGGCACGACCTCCATTATTGGAGACACCATTGATTACATGAAAGAGATTGTAGAAAGGATAGGTAAGTTGCAATAAGAAGAAATGGAGGAGGGAACAAATCAGATAAACCTAATAGCCAATTCTGAGGAGCTAAAGCCAAATGCAGTAATGGTAATTTATTCCCCCAAGGTATGCTTACTTATAACCAGTCAGTCAAACCCCTAAACTGATCCATAATCATAGGCCAACTTCCTAAACAACTGGATTTAATGTATGTGTTGTAATGCTTTTGCAGTTTCATGTTGACATAAGAGACCAGGACACAAGGATTAGTATGTGGTGTTGCACACAGCAAGCGTTACTACTGTCCACAGTGAACAGCTATTATGTAGTAGTGTCTGAGTTTGAGAAACATGATTATTGAGACAAAAACATGCAAAGAGAAAATGTGCCTTTATAGAGATGGGAAAATTTAAATTATGATGGATTCATTGACTTGGTGGGTTGCCAAATGGTGAAGACAATACTTATAGTTGAACATGGTTTTCAAGGATAAGCGCACCAGGTAATAAGTTTGGAAAATTTATTCGTAGTAAAGAGAGAGGTGTGTTTCAGTAGATACAGTTTGGATAGTGATACAGACCTACTTAATAAAGGACAAACTAGGAATTTCCCTAAGGTTTATGAACGTGGGAAATGGAAACTTGGGGGGTGGGGCGCCACTACTGCTGCTGAGGCCCGCAATAGGAGGAACAGGAGAAGATTCAGGCTAGGAGAAGAAGATGAAGATGAGCAAGAGGGCCTTGAGGTCCTCACTGCTAAAGTAATGCAGCTATCTCTAAAGAGCAAGGAAGGTTTGACATCCAATACATCGTTGAAAACTATGGGGACTATTAAGAATGAACCTATATTGCTATTGATTGATTGTGGAGCTTCTAGTAACTTTATTTGCAGGAAAGTAGAATAACTCCTTAAACTTCACGTGGTGGAGACACCAGAATTTCTGGTGGAGGTGGGCAGTGGTGAGATAGTGAATAACAGACGAATGTGTCAGATTTTAGAAATTGTAGTGAATAAGGAAGGAAATTTATCATTAAAACAGACCAGAAAAGTGTAAACTTTCTGAATTAGCAGAAGCTTTTGAATGAACACCAGTTTAAATGGGCTACTAAGCTGATTGGATATGATTTTGAAATCCAATACAGGCCTGGAAGGGAGAATGTAGTAGCTGATGCACTTTCAAGGCAATTTGCTTTCACTGCCATTTCAGTAGTGCAGCAGGAAGACTGGGGGGATTGGGAGAAGGAGTTGCAGAATGATCAACAACTTTTTGAAATATACAAAGGGCTGTTAACTAAATCAGTGGAGAAGGCAGGATATGCTATAAAAGGGGGAAGATTGTATTACAAGGGCAGGTTGGTACTGGCTAGGAATTCATCTAGAATTATTGTAATTTTGAAAGAGCTGCATCATTCAACCTGTAGAAGGACTATACTGCATCATTCAACCTTTAGGAGGAGCAGCTTAGAGTATTTGGGACATGTGATATCTGGGCTACGAGTGGCAGCTGATCCTGCTAAAGTGAGAGCTATGGTAGACTGGCCAGTCCCTAAAAACGTTAAACGATTGAAGGGATTTTTAGGATTGACTGGGTATTATAGAAAATTTGTAGAAGTTTATGGTAAGATTGCATGGCCTCTGACACAGCAATAGAAGAAGGATCAGTTTAATTGGGATGAATCTGCCCAACAGGCATTTGATAAGCTGCAGGGAGCCATGACAACTGTGCCAGTTATGGCCATCACTGATTTTGAGAAACCTTTTGTGATTGAAACAGATGCTTCTGGTAAAGGAATGGGTGTTGTTCTGATGCAAGGGGGTAAGCCAGTGGCTTATATGAGGCAAACATTGTCTCATAGAGCTTTGAACAAGTCTGTGTATGAGAAACAATTAATGGCAGTGGTAATAGCAGTGCAGAAATGGAGACAGTACTTGCTAGGGAGGCATTTTGTGATTCATACAGACCAAAAGAGCCTCAAGTTTCTAGCAGATCAGAGACTGATGGGTGAGGAACAGCACAAATGGATTTCCAAACTGCTGGGATTTGATTTTGAGATCAAATACAAACCAGGAATTGAGAACTAAGCAGCCGATGCTTTATCCAGAAAAATGCAATATGCAGCCATAACTACAGTGCAGTTCTTAGATTGGGCTGACATTGAAGAAGAAATTGATAAGGATGAGAAATTGAAGGGATTAATTCAACAATTGGTCATCAAGGGCAGTGAGTACAAGGGCTACAGGATGAAGAATGGCAGACTTTACTATGAAGACAGGTTGGTTGTCCCTAAGGCTTCTTCCAAAGTGAAATTAATCATGAAGGAATTCCATGATACTACAGTTGGGGGACATTGTGGTTATTTCAGAACCTATAAGAGGATTGCTGCCATGTTTTACTGGGAAGGAATGAAGAAGAGGATTGAAGAATACGTGCATAAGTGTGAGGTGTGCCAGAGGAACAAATATCAATCACTTAGTCCAGCTGGGCTGTTGCAGCCACTGCCTATTGCAAAATAGGTTTGGACGGATATCACCATGGATTTCATAGGAGGCTTACCCAAGGTAGGGGGCCTAGATACTATTCTAGTAGTGGTGGACAGATTCACTAAATATGCTTATTTCATAGCATTAGGTCACCCTTACACTGCTAAGGAAGTAGCATAGGTCTTCCTGAGAGAAGTAGTAAAACTACATGGTTTTCCAAAATCTATAGTCTCTGATAGAGAAAGTATCTTTATTAGTTCATGCTCAACTGAATTGTTCAAGCTGGTAGGGACCAAACTGAAATTCATCTATGCTTACCATCCTGAAACTAATGTCTAACAAAGGTTGTGAATAGATGTTTAGAGACCTATGTAAGGTGCATGACTGGCACAAAGGCCAAGCAGTGGCATAAGTGGTTGAGCTGGGCTGAATTCTGGTACAACACAAACTATCACTCAGCCACAAAAATGACACCGTTCAGAGCCTTATATGGTAGGGATCCTCCCCCTATTGTGAGGGGTGATGTTCCAAAGACATCTCTAGAGGAAGTGACCTAGAAGACACAACATAGGAATGAATTATTGAGGGTTCTGAAGGAAAACTTGAGCCAAACCCAAAACAGAATGAAACAACAAGCTGATGCTCATAGGAGACACATTGAGTTCAAGGTAGGAGATATGGTTTATTTGAAGATTCAACCCTACAGAATCAAGAAACTGGCCAAGAGATTGAACCAGAAACTGAGTCCAAGATACTATGGACCATATGAGATTGTGATCATGAGAATGAAAATTTTGATGATTCAAGCAAGTTACTGTACCAAATTTGATTCGAGTCTATTGAAGGCTAAGCTTTTCATAACTTGATTAAAGACTTAAATGGAAAATTATTATGCTCCAATCCTTTTAAAGTCATGTCAGTGGCAAAACTAACAAACCAGACCCAGGGTATTTTGCCAATAAGAAATAACTCATGAATGTCACGTAATCATTAACACAAGATATATCTGAAGTCTAAACAGACACAACATTTGAGTGGAAACATATACGAGCTTTATAAACAGAAGGCAAGGTCAAGTCACATAATTTCTAACATGTACATAATATACCTTTTTTAAGGTGCAATAAACTTCAGAGAAATCACCAGGAGAAATTCTTTTACTTGATGCAAGCTTTGTTACCTCCGCAACAGGCTCCTTCCGTTCAGACCATTTGGTAGCTTTCTGAAAATTAACAAGACAAATTCAAACCCATATACCTAAAATAAAGTTGCATTAGTTACTGAGTACAATCCGACAGACTGGGCAGAAAACTAACCACTCCATCCCGAATCCTGACTTCTCCAAAGGAGTCAATATATCAACAGGATGAAGAACTACATATTCGTCGATTTCTTGAGGAGCCGATAATCAAAGTAAATGAAAAATGAGTATATCAGTACTACAACGGAAAGACAAAACATGTCTGAGAAAAAGAAAAACATACTTGACATACTAAATCTGACATACCATAAATCCCAGATTCTTCTGAAGGGCCAGGACACACAACCTCTGACACAGCTTCCTGTTCAGGTTCCTTATCTTGCTCAGATCTACAACATAAGAGAATAAAATTGTAATGCCCATACTAAGTGGTGTAAGCATCAGCTGTGTCTGCTAAAAGTTGGTCACAGTCCAGTGGCTAATGCCATCTTTTGTTACTAAAATAAAACCTTACGAAGCATGTTGAAATCTGGAACTACCACCTATATACAATTATGTCATTTGACTTCATTGTTTATACATTATATTTATAACAATGATTGGCGGCACTTGAATATGCCTCTGAATTGTGTGCTCATGATACTAACTCTCCCAACATTGAATTATTCTATTTCTTTGAGTAATATTTTAGCATCTATGACCCTCTATACACTTATATGACCTCTGAACTTATGTCCCCCATTATTCACTCTTCAACAAATCAATTACCACTTGCAAAAATGAAAAAGCATAATATATCTATAGGTTAAGCTGTTTAGGTAGAAATCGTTTCAAGGTTCTGAATGTTAACAGAAAAATGGGAACTTGGGGAGGCAATATAACACCTGAATGCACAAATCTGAAATTTCAAACAAATATTCCGAAACCATTTAAGGAATAAAAACACAAACAAACAACTTTTAATAAAAAAGACATTCACAATACTAACATCAATAAATGGGATTAAATTCAAAATAATCACAAAATAAAAGGAAGTAAACAACATGGATGCGCGTAAGTTGCAGCCACATGCAAGCTGCAGTGAAACTAAAGGAGAACCTTGGTGAAAGGTAAAAGATCATACCTGAATAACTCAAGCAATGGTGTCGTCACCAAGTCGAAGCCTTTGGGTCACCTCTTAATGCACAACGGGTGCTTGAGCAAAATGGAGACACACCGTGACGGAGAAGACGACAAACGGTGTCGGAGAATGCGATTTCAGCTTCAAGGAGGCTACTAGGGCACGAATGATTCTTAGGGTCACTCTCTCAGACGTTAAGGTCAATCACGTGGTGACTAAGGGTATAGGGATTACTGAAACTGGTCGTGGACTATAACGGTGTCGTTTTAATTTAAAAAAGCAACATTTCTAAGACGGTCGACTATATAACCGTCGTAGTTTTGGATAATCAAAGACGGTTTCTCCAAGACCATCTTTGAAATGTTCGTTTTATTTACCATTATGCCACCGCACTCAAAACAACGACGGTCTTTGGCCAACCGACTTAGTACCCACGTCATTAAATAGGCTTTTTGTAGTAGTGCAATCATCACAATTGTACAATTTGTCTTCAAAATCTTAACATTGTTAATTGAGTCATTCAAGTATTGCAAATATGAAATTTTACTCTCGTAAATTTCAGTTGTGTTAATTCAATTGGGTATCAAAATTGTACGATTTTAGTCTCTTAAGTTTCATATTTGTGCCATCAGACAAAAATCCCACATTTGCAAATTTGTAATACTTGGGAACTAAATTGCACAATTCAAATACTAGGGATCCACTTGATGCAATTGAAATCTAGGGGACTAAATCACACATTTGCAAATCCTGAAGGACCCAATTTACATAATTGAAATTCAATGAACTAAAATCGCACAATTGTGATACCTAGAAAATAAAAAAATGCATTTGAAATTGAATAGTGGAACAAATGATGCAATTGATAGGTTACATGTTTAAGTCCCTTCTATTTCTCTCTTATGGGGATGTTTGTTTTACCAGATTACTTACATTTTTGGGAATATAAAGGTAAGAATGTTTATTCTCATATTTGTTAAGAGACTATCAGAAAATATTTTCAAGTATCTTTCATTTCCAAAAAAGTTACATTCTCATGTCTACATAGTTTTTATTCTCATGCTAATGGGGAGGGAATGCCACAAATTATTTTTTAACTCCACTATAACTTTCATTTTTACTTTTATTTTTCATTTATTATTATAAAACTTTAAAAAAACATTCCTAAGAATGTTAAAAATTAATCAAACACATTTATATATATGTCAAGAAATAACATTCCAACTACAATATTTTTGAAAATGTGATTCCTATGAATCCAAAATAATTTTGTGAAACAAATACTCCTTAGAGTGAGATAAATATAATTATTTTCATAAATGTTCTTTAAAACCTAAGATTTATCCAACCATAAGCATCTTCCAATAAATGAGATTGTAATTTTTGTTGAGGTTAAGTTACACACTTATAGTGTAAAATATATGGGTATAAAATTTATGGTGAGTTTAATTGAATGTGGATGGAAAGTGCATAATTTATTTTTTCAATGTTTTAATATTTTTTAATGTATTAAATTTAATTTTTAAGAAAATATTATATTAATTTATTGTAAATATATGGTTGCACTATATGCAAGTCAGTCAGTGGATAACAATAAGACGCGTCCAAGGTATGTTACTTTAGGCAAATAATACAAATTAATTAATTAATTAATTAATTAATTAATTAGGCATTTGGTGTAGGGGGCAAACAAATTGGGAAAATGGTGCACCCAAACACGCCCAAGCTAGGCGTGTTTGAGTCCCTTTTCTCCTATAAATAGCCCCAAAATTTACTTTTTCACCATTTCACCTTCTCTCTAAAAGTTGGTTTGCCTTCTCTCTAGAGCTTGGGAGTGGATATTTTCTGAAGCAAAGCCCTGCCAACAAGTAAGTGGATTTAACAATTTTGCATATTATTTAATCTGTTATATTTTTTAATTAGAAAATTGTTAGGGCCATATGAACTTGTTAGCGACATTGATTTAGGGTTTAATGTGTTATGTTTACTATTTAGGGCTTGGGTTAAAGATTTAGGATTTATGGATTTTGATTTATTTTTAGGGTTTAGCGTGTTAGTGTTTAGTGGTTAGGGTTTGGGGGGTTGAGGTTAATGATTTAGTGTTTAGGGTGTGTGGATTTATGGGTTAGGTGTATGTTGGTTTAAATGGTTAGGGTTTGTGTTAAATGGTTTGGATTTAGGGTATAGGGTTTAGGATTGGCGGTCCAGGGTTGTAGGGTGTAGGGTTTAGGGTTTATGGTTTCGGATGGCATAGGTACATAGTGTTAGGGTTTAGGGGTTGGGTGTTGGGGTTTAGGGTTTAGGGTTTAGGTTTCGATGTGCATGATTACATGATGTTTGGGTTTGAGTTTAGGGTTTAGGGTTGGGGTTTGGGGTTTAGGGTTTAGGGTCTAGGTTTCGGTGAGCATGGTTACATGTTGTTTGTGTTTGGGTTTAGGGTTTAGGGATTATAGGGTGTTGGGGTTTAGGGTTTAAGTTACGGTGGCCATGGTACAGGGTGTTTGGGTTAGGGGTTGGGTGTTGGGATTTAGGGTTTAGGGTTTAAGTTTTGGTGTGCATGGTTACATGGTGTTTGGTTTTGAGTTTAGGGTTTAGGGTTTAAGGTTGGGGTTCGGGTTTAGGTTTGGGGTTTGGGGTTTAGGGTTTAGGGGTTATAAGGTGTTGGGGTTTAGGGTTTAAGTTACGGTGGCCATGGTACATGGTGTTTGGGTTAGGGTAGAGGCGGACCCACGGTGGGGCCCATGACCGCAAGTGCGAACATAAAAATTCATTTGCGGAGGATCGGCAGCCTGCTGATGCATTGATGGAAACCCGAAAGAAAAACATCGCAGCAATGCATTTCGGATTTACGGTTTAGGGTTTAAGGTTTGGTGGGCATGGGTACAGGGTGTTTGTGCTAGGGTTTATGGTTTAACGTGTATGATAGGTAAGAAAATTTTGTTTGAATGATTTGTGAATCGTACATATTTTGTTTAACATGGTTTTAAATTTTTGTATATTAAGATACTGATTAGATGGCTGATTCATCTTCCAGCGATCTGCATCCGATCATGAGGGTGAGCCCATGAATCTGACAGCCTATGTTGTCCCTACCCCATACAAGTGGGGAGCTTTGCGTAGGCGTACTCAGTGCACCCAAGTTTCACAAGCTGTGTGGAACGAGGACACAACTAGAGTATTGAAGACTCGACGTGGTAAGGTGATGAGGGGACCACATCCCGACGATATACGCGATGTCGTTTGTGATATGTTGCTTGATGCTAGGTTTCTTCATGTCGCACGCATGCGACATATTCAGGTATGCAAGTATGAAACGAGTAAAAACTTGTTAATTTCGTAAATGTACTTGTTAATTAATTAATAAATTTTTTAGATGGATGTTGGGCTTATTAGTGCTCTGGTTGAACGATGGAGGCCAGAGACTCACACGTTCCACATGCCACAGGGAGAGATGACCATCACGTTGGAAGACGTGGCTGGTATTTTGGGATTGCCGACAGAGGGCAATGTCGTTACTAGAGTGACGATAGCCGATTGGGCTACCATCATTGAGGACGTTTTTGGTCACGAACCTGAGGAGGACACTGAGTTAAGAGGTGGATATTTGCACCTATCTTTCTTTGATAGACATTTTGCGCATTGGGTGATGTGGTTCCCGAATTGGTTCACGTGACACGGTTTACGAAGGCCCACATTGCATGACTTATTGGAGCATGGCTGCTGAGCGACCGATCTGGAGGTAGCATGATCGCAGCACGTTATATCTTGTTGCTTGCTGGGGATTTCGTGGACATCGGTGGATACAGCTGGGGCTCAGCGGTCCTTGCACATTTGTTTAGACAAATGTGCAAGTGTACAGATCCAGGCAGGAGTGATATTGGTGGATGTCATATGTTACTTCAGGTGTGGGCTTGGCTCAGATTCCCACCCATTGCTCCAGCTATTCCACTGCCTACTCAGGCGGAGTGGCATTTCGGACACCGTTATGTGTGACTATATTTTGTTTTTGTTAACAATTTTTACAATTAAGTCATATAGTATACTAATATTAGTTATTTTGAAATTAGGTTTAACGTTTTAGGCCGGTTTAAACCGCACGAGCTGGTCTTGTATAAGATGGCATTGGATTCCCTCACTCGACACGAGGTACATACAGTAATTTTTCAGTAATTGTACGTTTGCATTTGTGGACACATGTTGTTACATAATGATGTGTTATTTTGTTCATTGCAGGTGGTATGACAAACATATGGAGACTACGACTTTCTTGGTGCATCTGAGCATCAGCGACTGTTGTGGATGGCAACTAATCCTATTATATGCTTCCACACAGTAGAATATTCCCAGTCGGATAGATACATGCGCCAATTAGGGAGGGATCAGCCAATCCCACGTGCTCCCAGAAAGCTGAAGGGTGTGCATGACCTTTCGCTGCGCGGTAAACGAGAAGACAATTGGGTTCATAAGCTCAGATCGTTTATTATGCGCTGGGAGGTTAGGGACCAGCACATCGACCTTCCCCCTTGCTTCAGGGGTTGCTGTCACCACACCATGAGTACATGGTTTGGTACAAGGAAAATGGGAAGCGGTCCATCACGAAGCAAGGTGCCAAGACGGGTCGTGGTGTAAGTTTTGTTCACATTATTTGTGTATTTAAATTAATTATGATAGATGACATAGTTGACACTGATATTTATATATTTTAAATTGTAGGTTGATGGGCTAGAGGCATTGTACATCGCAACAACTAGCCCCAATAGAGCGGCCTTCGACTTCGATTGGGCGAATGAGGAGGTCGGTCGCTTAATGTCTGTCTTCGTCGAGAGTTGTCGTGTGGAGGAGGGTTGCGTGGAGGAGGCAGGACCACATGCTCCTGAATCGCAGCCTCCGCAGGACCCACAATTGTCTGTTGCAATTGACCGTCAAAGAAAAGAGGGATGTGGACTAGAGCATCGACGGAGACCAATGCAGCAAGTTCCTGAGCCCATTGTTCGTCCCATGGACTACACCGAATTCAGTACTAAAGCCCATATGCCTCCACTAACCGACTCCCAGACCCATGCTGCATATGTTACTACTGCAATGACATGTGTCGATGTTGGGTTCGGTACTGCTCCCGTTGATGCCAACTGAACTAGTACAAACATCGACGACATGCTCTCGGAGATAGATTGTAATTCATCAGTTGTGGGGTTTGGGCACCACATTTACCATTTGTCACCGCAGCTGTTGAGCATCCTATGCCGGTATATGCAGACCAGGGCACTCCAAGTCCATCTCCCTATGTCCATACGTATGAGGCAGACCCTTCTAAGGCAGGCCAGTCTCAGCTAGGCCCTTATCAGCCAGGCTCTTCTCAGCCAGCCCCGTCCAAGCCAGGCATTTCTCAGCGACCCCGAAGACGAAGGCAACCTGATTGTCAGGCGCATCATTTGCCGTGGCCACCACCGTCTTAGTTTTAGTCGCTATTAGTGTTTTTTATTTTTATGTTGTTTTGTAATCGATTGTATTTGGTAACTTACATTTGTTTGTAACATTTATGTTAACCATGCTCGGTCTAACTATTATTTAAAGTCGTTAACCCCGCAAACACTAACAATTACAGACGCCGTCAATAACACGAATTCATAATAGACACGAATTATTTCAAACGACAGTAAACACTACTTAAATAAAAAAATGAAGGGGAATACACATTTTTTATTAGAAGGATAATTAAAAACAACATCTTCGGCGTACATGTCCTATTCCATCTGGATATCTGGTTTGTTAAAAATAGCTAAAATCTCAATTGGACAAAGACGTTTCCAGTAGTTGGATTCCGCTAGCATCTTGAACACGTCTTCTTACGAAAAAATAATCTTCTTACGACCTGTGACATGTGAATTCCATTAGGGGGAACCCCAAGAGGCACAACTTGCTTAATGACGGGCCTTTAGTGTTTCAATGGTGCATCCAGAAGGAATTTGAAATCGTATAGGTTTGTTCCAGTAAAGGAATAACCCACAAAATTGGCTCTTCGTGGTATGTTCCACCTTCCGTTGTAATATAGCATTGCATCATGTGTAAGGACGATGGTGGATTGAAGTAGGTTGATTATATCATCGGGTGTTCTGTTTATGGTGCATAATATTTCTATAGGGCCAGCACTCGACATTTTTTCATTGCACCTTAACATTCTGCAAACATCATCATCATTTGTGAGTGCGATAGAATGAAAAAAATAGTGTTGACCCGCATGTAAGGATGGTTGTCGATAGTAGATGTTATCAACAAAATGGTCATCGGTTAGTACAAGGGTGTGGTGCATCCTACTATTCAGTGTCTGAAACGAACAGTCATTAGGAACTCGCATTGGTATTGGAGTAGCACATTGAAAACAAACACCTGTTTCATCGTGCTTCGTTGATCCATTTGAAAAAATGAATGCTAACTTGGAGTTACCAATGTTCTGACTGCTGGTTTCTCCTAAGAATGACATCGTATGCAAAATCAATTTTGCGGGGCGAGGTATGTTGTGTCTGAGCGTCTATCTTATATAGGGGTTAATCGCGCCCAAGTTGGGCGTGTCCAGTCACGCCTAAAGAATTCTTAGGCGTGTTCAGTGATGCCCTAGTTAGGCGTGTTCAACGAAGCCCTAGTTAGGCGTGTCTAGTGACGCCCTTGTTAGGCGTGTTCAATCACGCCATTGTTAGGCGTGTTCAGTCACAACCAATTTGTTAGGCGTGTTGAATCACGCCCTAGTTAGGCGTCTTCATGTATTGTTCGCATTTCTAATATAAATTTTTAAAAAAATTCAATTAACGTCATAAGTGTAACATAAATCATGGTAAATAAAAAATAATTAAAAAAAGGGAAATTGATGTGTACCACAACCAAAACATTATCGTCGTACGTGTAACACAACATATTTATAAATCAAATACATTTAACATACCACTTATCAATCAAACATAATAACAAAATCATGAAACACCACCCCGAGTAGGACAAGCTCTACGATTATGTCCAACTTGCTTGCACAGACCGCATTTAGGAAGTCTCTCAGATGTTTCGACTGAAAATGAATGGAACACTTCAAAACAACCAAGAGGGGGGTGAATTGGTTGAACCTTGGTAAATTAAAATTTTCAAATCAGAGTTTTTCCACAGGATCTTTATCACTTTAAAATGTTTTGAAACCAAGAATCATTTATTCAATCAAATTCCTTTGTCAAGAAATCAATGAGCAATACAAAACTTTCTGTGCAAACAATTTGAATCACCACCAAAACAATTGAGAGATGAAGAGATAAGAAGAACGCTTAGCCACAGATTTTTATACTGGTTCACTTCAAACACTATGAAGCTACATCCAGTTCTTCCACTCAACACTAGAATAGAGTTCCACTATTGCAAAAATATTCTTACAAGATATTACAAGCCTCTCTTTATCAACCCTAGATAAAGTTCAGAAGTCTAAAACACTATTAGACCCTTAGAGACCAAACCCAAAACTGAGAACACTACTCAGCTTCCCTTAGAGAAACACTATCTCTAATCATGTAAGAAAACCCATTTACAATAGACTAATCTTTA
>PYAF01001318.1:189288-199997 GCA_007407185.1 Glycine tomentella | reverse complement strand
TTAATGCAGTAAAACATCATTTTTCCAAAAACTTAGCTTTTTAAATGCCTTACTTGTTAATTGCTTTTACTTAGACCTTTAATCTAACAATCCTAGATGAATGATTATGCATGATATGCTTTTGGATTATCAGATTACACAACTTCCCTTTTACATGAATCAAATTGATCTTCATGGCTTTTTGACATTTTTCCAATGACGCATGTTGAAAGCACAAAACCACCAAAGCTTGATCCTTGTTCATTCATGCATGGTTCCTCTTGAATCAACATCGACTTCGTCCATCTCGTTATGTATTCTAGTGGACCTTGGACGACCCTTTGCACGCAACATTGAGCTGCCAGGTATGATAACTGGATCTTCACTCGGGGGAATAGCAAGTTCATTACCAATTGGCTGCCAAGGTAATGAATAAGCCTCAACCAACTTGGTTACCATGAACACATCATCCACATATTGCAAAGGATTCTGACAGATATATAAAGTAGCAGTCGAGGCGTGGCTACAAGGGTATTTGAAGGCCTTAAACTTCCCACACTAACAAAAACGCTCAGTTAGGTTTACTGAGTATGACCTCTCCCAGCCATCGTCCACCTCAAATGACGTTTGCTCAAGGTTATATGTGCGTACACTATGCCCTGTAGCAACAGTCTGATTATGCCTCAACGACATTTTTACAATGTCGTTGTGAATGCTGAAGTTGTGAAGTAGCCGCCTGACCCCTTCTCACAAAATATTCAACCAATCGACTGTATGTGTGCTTCACCAAAACAGTGATAGGCATGTTCCTTGCTCCCTTGAGTACCTTGTTGACTGATTCAGACAAATTTGTTGTCATATGGTCATATCTTCTCCCCTCGACATCATATGCATGACTCCACTTTTCCTTAGGAATGCTGTCAATCCATTCTGCAACCTCAGAACTGGTATCACAGAATCGTTTAAACACTATGTCAAATTCAGGCATACAGGGAGTATAACCTACACAATTATAATACCATTAACATTAGTTGGGTAACACGTTTTTGTTAGCTTACTAAATTACAAATAATTGTGAACATACCCAAAGTCATGAGGGTCTTCTTCAATCTTGCATTCTTGAATCTTTGATTGAAATTACTGGCAATATGACGAAGGCAAAAAACGTGATGCGCAAAAGGTGGTTGCCAAATGACATGATTCTGTACTGCAGATATAATGCTCCGGTGCCGATCTGAAATGAGGCATATATTTTGCATTTGGGTTACGTGGAAGCGAATGTTAGCAAGGAAATATTCCTAAGCTTCCAACGTCTCCCCCTCAACAATGGCAAATGTCAGTGGCAGGCATTCATTATTCTCATCTTGAGTCGTGGTAATCAGCAATTTTCCTTTATACTTGCCACATAAGTGAGTCTCGTCAATTTGAATGATGGGTTTGCAAAATTTAAAAGCCTCGCAACACTGTCTAAAAGTCCAAAACATGCGCTGAAACACACATTTACCTCGTACTAGTCGATGTGCCGCATAATAAGCATTGGTTTGAATATCAAAAAAAGAAACTAGTGAAAAACGAAGCATGTAGTTGCACCACCTCGGCAAAAATGCATAAGATTGTTCTCAATCTCCATAAATCATTGTCATTGCTCTCTGCTTCGCATACCATGCCTTATAATATGAAACTTTAAATCCATAGCTATTGGTGATCCTCTCCTAAACCAATGCAATTGACACGCCCGGTTCCTCCTTAACCATTCTTGAAAATGAAATTGTAACATTGACATTTAACAACAAACCTTAACACAAATTAATATTTCTCATATAAAGCAAAAATTTTGAGTTCATACCTACTACAAGTGAAGCAATAATATCAACATCAAGTTGTCTGTGATCCTGTGTTATATGGTCATTCAGGCAATTGTGTTTTCCACCCCATCTTGAAACCACCCACTTCTCACCGTACATTGGTTTATACACCCTAACCCTCCAAGGGCAACCATCGTTGTGAGCAACACACTTCATGGCAAACCTGTTAGGCTTGCTCTCAACCACAAATGCTTCTTGATGCTCACTCATCAAGTTCCGCTTAATTGCAATTTGTGCCTCCTTTTTGGATGGAAATTCCTGCTGAACAAACAAATCGTCCCCTAATTGTCAGGGACCTTGCACTGAACCCGAACCTGAAGCTGAACCGGTAAAAGATTCTTCTTCGCTTGGGTGATTCCAATCAATATATGTGTAATGTGGAATTCCGTCCCAAAAAGGAATAACTGCACCGCCTTTAAATACAAAACAGTTGAATAAACATGGGCTGGCAAACTAAAATACTATAATATACAGATGAAAAAATATTATACGACTTCATCATTCATTTAAGTCATGTAACATACCTTCAACAGGTTGTTCTGATTGTGTTGGTCCAACGCCCGAATGGTACCGCATTTCAGACGACCTCACGTCAGTATGTTGTTGGAATGCAGTCGCATGCACACCAGAATCTTCATCATTATCAGACGCACTGACATTCTCCTGAAGAAGACGATCTTCCATCGGGATATTTTCATCATCGTCATCATCTTCATAGTCATCCATAACCCAAGTTGGGTCATGTGAATCTTCCTCGGACATGTTTGCACCTACAGCACCATATGATGATCCAATATGTGCAGAATTACAAGCGATTGACCTCGTGGGTAAAACAACATCCTCTACTACGGTATAATCCACATACAACTCTAAAAAATTCTTCCTTGCCTGATTCAAAAATTCTTCAATCACCATTTCCAATTCTTCATCATCTTGTATTGGAAACCCCATGTATTATTCATGCTGCCATATTCTTGCCGTCAGCAAAGTGATACATGTCTTGTCATCTAGACCTAATTTTGGACGTATCTTCTCATGCAAACCACCCAATGTTGCTTTTCGCTTGATATGTGTCATCCTTTTCTCCCCTTCAAAGACAACACCTCTTTGCCCTTCAATTTTCCTTCCATTGAAAAATAACATAAGACGAACACACTCCTCATCACTTGAACTCATTTCCTGCCCTAAAAAAAACAACAACTTCAAATTTTAAGAAACAATAAAATAAGCTGAAAAACCTAAACCCTAATACAGACGCCTGAAGCACACAAACACCCAAAACCCTAAATTATGAAACATAAACCCTAAACCATTGCCCCTATACCAAAAGCCATAAAACAAGCACCATAAACCCTACATTACCAAAAAAAAGGCCTAAAACATGTACCATACCACCTAAACCCTAAACAGAACACCCCAACAACTAATCCCTAAACCCTACAACAAACAACATGTGCCCATAAACTAAGCACCTAAAACCCTAAACACTAAAACATAAGCCCTACAAAACACATCATAAAACCTAAACCCTAAAACATATGCGTGAACCACACAAACACTACACATTATTCTATTCTACACACAAAACTCCATAGAGAAGGCTAAGAAACTTTTCTAGAGAAGGTGAAATGGTATGAATGAACCACAAGCTAAACCATTATTCTAAACCCCCTAAACCCTAACCCATATATCCACACACCCTTAACACTAAACCATTAACCTCAACCCCCCAAACCCTAACCACTAAACACTAACACGCTAAACCCTAAAACTAAACTGAAATCCATAAACCCTAAATCTTTAACCCAAGTCCTAAACCGTAAACACAACACATTAAACCAACATACACACTAACAATTTCCCATGAACCTAACATCTATGTCGCTAACAAGTTCATATGACCCTAACAATTTTCTAATTAAAAAATATAACAGATTAAATAATATACAAAATTGTTAAATCAACAACTTACTTGTTCGCAGGGCTTCGCTTCAGAAAATATCCACTCCCAAGCTCTAGAGAGAACGCAGAACAACTTTTACACAGAACGTGAAATGGTATGAATGGTGCACTGTGTGAAATTTTGGGGCTATTTATAGGGGAAAAGGGACTTAAACACGCCTAGCTTGGGCATGTTTGGGTGCACCATTTTCCCAATTTGTTTTTCCCTACACCAAATGCCTAATTAATTAATTAATTTGTATTATTTATAATTTTTTGCCATTACTGTTACCGTCACTGACGTGGGGGACCATGTTACGTTGTCCGTAACTCAGACACACAACACAACAAAACACCACCATCCCACAAAGTAATGAAAAAATCAACATCGCCATGCAAATCCTATTGTCCTGTCATGAAAGTTTCAGCATCCAGGTTTCCACCCGATCCGATCATCGTGTCGTTTACGAAAGGAGGATCAAACAAATAAAAGCGTAAAACTATGCTAAAGAATAATAATCACAATGCTCAACCACTAAATGTTCGATAAATTGCCTAATTAAAAACAATGCCGAGTTTCTAAAAAATGGCGAAACCCAAAAGAAACAGAGCGAAAGGGTATTCAAAAGCAGAATCAGTGCAAGGAAAGAGACAGTAAAATGTTACCTTTCCGAAGTCTTGCCATGCGACTCTGGTGAGAGCCTCAACGGCCAAAGCACCAAGAGAACCCAGCATTCACCTTCCATGAATGAGTTTGCACTCACGGAACCTCTGAATCCCGAAAACCTCCGAGTAGGGTTGAAACGACGTCGGCTTAACCTCGATGACCTTCACCCTGGTTCCGATCACATCGCCGGCGATGTTCTTCAGAAGGTTCTGGTCCAGCGAGTCCAGGTCGAACTGCAGGTACTCCGCGGGCTTCGTGAACCCGAACGGGTCAAACCCGCGGTCGCCGATCATGCTTCCATTGAGCCACTCCGGCGGCTTCGCATTCGAGAACCACACCAGTCGGTCACCGGAGGGTTTCACTTTCACTTCCTTTTTCTTCGGCGACGGCGCCGCCTTCTTTTTGTCGAAGTTCAAGAGCGCGTGGAATCTGCCGTTGTTTAAGGTTGTCGTGTTAACATTGTTGAGACGGGTGCCGAAAAAGTATGAAGTGGCGGCGGCGGTGGCAGTGGCCATGTGGTAGAGTTTGGAATAGTAGTTCGTGTTTGTGGGTGGAAAAAGTGTGGGAAAGGGATGTATATATATGTAAATGTGTTTATGTATTTGTGTTTCAGTGTAGGGGTGAGTTAATTTTGTAATGGATGGAGTGTGTGAGCATAAAATGTGGCTTCTCTCAGCCTTATCTGCATGGGTGTGCCTGGATGTTGGTTGATTTTTTCTTCACATTTATTATGTGGACCTCAAGGAAAAACACCACTTTTTTTCTACATTTTCACATTTTTGTTGGTTTCCAATGATTTATTTTATGCTAAGAAATTAAAAACTTAAAAAAAAAAAAAACAACTTGTGTTAGCATTATCCGTGCATGTATACATTGTATTCACTATTCACAAACAAAACATCGGTTGCGTAAGTCATGCAATTTTATGACACTAAAATTCAAATTTGGAGACATCAGGTCAGGTCACTCTGAGAAGAAATTTATCAAATCTATCCCTTTACCACCTTTATAATGCGATTTAGTGAATCTAGCTTATGTTAAGCATGAAATAGCAACTAGACATTGTTTAACGTAGAGACAAGTAAACAAATTTATGAACAGTCTTGATATAAATTATGACTAAGCTGCATTGCTGACCTATGTAGCACCGATACCGATACGGTATTTTCAATACATTTTCAATATGGAACTTTGACACGTTCTTCAAAAATTCTAATATTTCGATGTTCCCGATACGTCTTAGTATTAAATATTTTTTATAGAGTATATTTCATATTAATAAAATATAATAAAAGGAAAATCCTAAGCATAAATAATAGATTATCCATACAAAATTAATAAATATCTTACTAGTGTGTGGATATGGAGGAAGAATAAACTTCATTCTATTTAGGGCACCTTTTGTTTTTAATTTACAAAAGTGTCTTTTGAAAATATTTGACTAAACTGATACGTAAAATGGAATATACCCAAGGTATCGCTATCGGACATGTATCCAGTACATTGAATTTTTTTTTCCGCGGTGCTTCATAGTTGGTGACGAACATAGATGTTGACGAGTTTAGATAAAATAAAACTAACGGCTTCTTAAATTAGCTTCTCTTGCTTTCAGATTTTGAATGATGATGACAAATTTAAAATCTTCTTACCAATACTTACTTTTTTGGTAGCATATGGGTGATGTTTTACTGCTTTAGGCTTAGTTTTCGGTAGCAGGGATTGATGAGTCACTATTTACCTTTATTTTCTAATCTTTCTGTACTCATTTTAATCCCTAATTTGTGTTTAAACGTTCACATTCTGCATTATTTCTCATTTAGGATTTAATTGGACCGATAATTCAAATTTTAATTAATTTGGATTATTTTAAGTTTAATTATTCCAATTTTTATTTTCAAGGCAGATTAATAATTAAATGGGCTTGGAATTAATGCATGGACTTGAAGATTGGGATGTGGCATTAGCATTTTATTTTCATTTTATTTTATTTTCGTTTTTTGGGCCAAAACTGTTAGGAAAAACCCATTTTTCGTTTAGGTCAGTTTTCTATATAATTCGAATATTGTGCCCATGCAGAGGCACCAGCCAACACACAAATTTTCGTCTACAACACAGATAGACTATTTTTCGTTTAGGGTTTTTAGCATTTTCGTTTTCTGCCTTCTCTCTGTTTTTAGGGTTTTTCGTTTCTGAATACAGTTGCGTTTCAATTCAGTGCTATTTCATTTCTGTTTCAATTTTCATATCTCGTTTTTGTTTTCTGCTTTCAGTAATTAGAATTAGGTTTTCGTTTTCGTTTCTGTTTAATTTTGTTTTTGCAGTTGAATTTCGTTTAATGTTCAGTTTCGTTTCAATTTACGTTTCTGTTGTTAATTTCAAATTAATGGAAGGCTAAATCTAGGGTTGGACCCTAGGACAGATTGCAAACCCTTTTAATGGAGGTTCTTTGTTATTGCAATTTGTTTTCTGCTTGGTTCTTCCTTGTTGGGGTTTCTGTTCTGTATTTTTCGAATTAGAGTCATGCTTAATGATTCGGACATTGATTGATTCAGTAATCTCAGTTTGCTTAATTCTGAGAGCTTGCCCTGACGAGGTTCACGTTTGCTTAATTCGTGTAATGAAGTTTTAGGTTAATCTTCGCTTAGTAGATTAACCTGAACTGATAAGGATTAAGCAAGACAGATTATCTTTCGTGAACCAAGGATATTAGAAGCGCGCAATCTGTTCTAAGGTCTGACTTGTTTTTAATCACTGCAATTAGTTGTTATTTCTATTTTAATTTAGATTCTTGCATTCTGCCAAAAAAACCCCCAATACGCGTTTTTGATCCCTAACGCAGACAATTGATCCTTGAGAGGCGACCTAGGAGTCACTTCCTAGTACTACATTTAAACTGTATTAATTTGGCCGAGTACGACCTCGATCAGGGATTATCATTGTATTTGTTTCTTTTTGTTTGTTGTCTGGTTTGTTAGGGTCAAGTTATTCTGGGAATGGAACTGTAGTTGAGTACCTTTCTCTGTTTATAACTTGCTCCCTTTGGTTGTATCATATTCATAGGGTATTTCTGGTACCCTTTCATCTAATATATATTCCTTTGTTTTTGCTGATAAAAAAATATAAATAAATAACACCCAACTAGGTAATCGTAAGGTGATGATGCTACCTGATGTAACAATTTTGTGCCTAGTGGTATTGTGGTATGTGAAACGGTTGAAATCATGAAAGAACACTTTTATTTCTTCAATTTTCACTTACATTACCCAGCAAGGGAAGTGAAATCCATTTTCAGTTAGCTTTAAGGCTTTGCTAACATGAAATAATTCAAGGGGGAAAAAGAAGACGAAATATGAACTTTTGTTTATTTGCAATTTTAATCCCGTTCATTTTTCTTCGAAAATCATTTGAATAAGTATTGTGCAATTGCTGCAGGCAAGAATTCTGTGATATTTATAGTAATGAATTAGAGGTAGATTTTTATCAACTATATAATGACTCACAAACCAGAGCTCTAGATGTGGTTTTTCTACCTCACGTCATCATCTAATCGTTATGCAAGATGATTGATCTCGACCAATGTGAGAATTGGAAATAGATGAAGGTAGCTATAGCTCATTGAGTCATTGTTAAAAATCAATATCTTCTACCTAACTATTTTGAAATTGGCTGATGAGGCAAGACAATGACTTGGTCCTCTATACCACTCTATTGATCTGATGGATGAATAGAATGATGGAATAACTAGGAGGGTTTTATTTAGGTTTAATTGGGAGTGTACAAGATAATATAAAGAACATGATGCAGGTATAGTTAATGCATCGTTATTTATATGTATTTCTAGTCCTTCAAAGTCGTTCAAATCCAAATCCACATGTTCCCTTGTCATGCTAAAGAAGTTTCACTTGTTTTTTATCTGGATTTTAATTTTATTATACTGAAAACTACATGAATTAGCTAAACAACTCTGCTGAAAATTAAGGCTTAACTATGCAGAGAAATGTATTTGGACGCAAGTCTATCTATTCTTTCTTTAGAGTTTTTTGAGGGGATAATTTTGTGAACAAACGTTTAGGATAACAGACTAAACAGAGAGAGCATATTGCAAGGCTAAGGCATATTACAAGCATGTCACAACAAATCTTTACTACTTGTATCAGATTTCCTGGTACCTATCATTATTTAGTAATAATATGGTCAACTAGTTCAGTACCACAACAAAAAATTCCCAAAAACTAGTTCACCTCCTGACCTCCACACAAGAATTTTTTTATATTATAAAATGCTTACAAATTGATTCACTTAAGCCACTTAGACTTAGGTACAAATTTATTTTAAATTAGAGAAGAGTCACAAATCATCATTGAATAAACTAAATGAAGAAATTCTACAGACAGCAATGTTAGACTTCACTTCTAAATTGATTTTAGTTTTGACGTTGCAATTTGCTAATATTATGCCAGTGATGATAATTCTACGTACTCTCCAAATTTGATCAACAATTAATATACCTCAAGGCCTTCAATAAGACAATGATGAATGTAGCCAGACTTGTAGTTATAGAAAGTGTAGTTTGCAACTGTGCCTTCTGCACTAGTTTTAAACTTATCCTTTGATGTGCCATATTGCACATGGCGAGACCCTGGTTCATCTGGGGTCACCCATGAGACTATTACTGCCTTTCCATCATAGTCACGTTGCGTGATGTGCACCTGCAGTGAAATTAATAATTGAATAAAAGGAATAGCTTTAGAATTTGAAACTGCATCACATGATATGTCCAATTTAGGATCCTCAGCAGAGATTCATAAAGTAATATCAGCTTATAATAGATAATAATACTAACAAAATAAGGCTTGTTATATTTGAAAGAGTTACTTGTTGAGGTGCGTTGTAACCCTTTGGAACTGCAAAACATAGTTGCGGACCAATCCCACAGCCACAGGCTTCGGTTTCAAAGAATGATTGAACGAAATCAGCCAGAAACAACAAGACCAACCTCAAGCTATGTCGTTTGCGTTTTGTGCCACTGTGAGCAATCACGGACAAAGAAACACTGTGCGAATGAGTTCAAAGTTCAAACACCGTTTTGAACTGAACAAGAGGGTTCTTCTCTCAGTTCTCTGTCTGATCTGATTAGTGTGTGGTGCGTAACGGCAGGTGCGGGACAGCGGTGCCGCCGGTGCGTGAGTGGTGTTAGAGAGAAGCTACGAGAAGGAGAAATCAGAACTGAGAAATGAAGGTTAGTGGGTTAGGATTTCTTTCTTAATTCTTATATATATAGAAGGACATTTATGTAATTTATGAGGGTTAGGACGGGGCCGGGGATGGGGCAGATAATATCATTATCAACCTGTTCCTGTCCCCGAATTTATAAAGCGGGAAAATCCAAACCTGAATCCAATTCCAATCAATTTGATTTTTTTTCAGTTGACATCAAAATGAGTCCATGGACACCCGTCCAAATTCAAATCCCGTTGACATCGAAATGGATTCGAGCGAATGCCCACGAATCCAGATCCCATTACCATGCCTAGATGGCTTTAGAAGGAAAGAGGGTGGATATGGGAGTGGGACCCACTTTTTGAATCATCATTAGTGATAAAATACACCGCATATACTTCTAGAGCAGAGTTTGTTTACTTTTCTTATTTTGCATGTGATGAAATGTAGCACGCCTTTTCTAGTTCCAGCTTCTCCCACTTTTATGAGTTTATCTTCAATTTTAACATATGATTTTGAATTCAATAGTCCAGGTTTGAATTTTGATGTTTTTTTTTTACTTTCTAAAGAACTTTAGCTTTTATGGATTCCTTTGTTTTAAAATTAATGGTAGTTACTGGTTACTCCAGAATTTTGGAATTTTTTCACCTTTTAAAGAATTTTAGTTTCTATAGACTCTTTAAGTTTAAAATTAAGAGTAAATTATATTAATTATTCTTTTAAAATTTATAAAATTATATAAACATCTTTATTTTTTAAAACATTTCAATAATCTATTTTATAGAGAGTGTTAATATATTATATAAGAGTGTTAATGTAATATTTTAAAACATTAAATGAATATAAGTGCAATATATATATATGATACTCTAATTTCTTTAAACTAAAGGGTGTTAAGTGTAGGAATAAAAAAATAGTATTATGTTAATTTAAAAAAAAGTAAGGAAGTGTGGGTTATAATTTTCTCTAAAATCAATGATATTTTTAGTTACCCTTAAAATTAGTAGGGGATGTTCTGATTTTAAGTAAACTACCAA
>PYAF01001318.1:176634-187366 GCA_007407185.1 Glycine tomentella | reverse complement strand
AAGGTGGTTGTTACAAATAAATTGTGATAGTATAACTAATTATTTATTTGACTAATATATTTTATTTTAGCATAAAAAAGTTAATATATTTTAGAGTAAATTATAGTAATATTTTTCTGAGGTCTAGTGTAATTACATAAATTTTTTTTTGTTTTTAATTATTATACTTTTTCTTTTGTAGGAAGTGTCAATGTAAGATTTGGGAAGATGTTAAAGAGGTATCAGTATAATGTTTTCAAATATATAAGAAAGTGTTAGTGTAATATTTTCATTTTTTTATATTTTATTTAGTTAATATATTTTAGTTTTTATGGACTTAATTATAATTTTAAAATTTATGGTAGTTTGTAGTGATCCTTGAAATTAGTAGGGGAGGATTCAAGTTCTTCATGTTTCGATTTTAAGTAACTTACCAAAATTGTTTCTCTCATTAATTGGTATGTTTGAGCATCTTTAGTATAGATCTCAAATTAAGATCTTAAACTATTTTTTTGTAGATTTTATAATGCCATATAAGATTAAAGATCTCTTTCATTTTTTTCTTTAATGTTAGATCTCATTTTTTGAATAATGTACATATCTTAAGGGATCTTTTACAAGAACTCATTCTTCATCTTGGAGATCTCTTCAACTCTTTTATTGGGAGATCTTCTGAAGATCAGATTTTGAGTTCAAGATCTTGCACTAAAGATGTTTTTATACTTTCATCTTCCTAAAAAATTAATATTTATTGTGTTTTCATATTATTTGGTAGTTTTTAAGTTTTTTCTTTTTGAAAAATATTATATTTCTTAGTTGTATATCACATATCATCATTTAAAGTTAAACCAAAATCTTAATTACTTATTATATCATTTAATATTTTTTAAGAAATTAAAAGTTGGGATAAGTATGATATATGATTAATATAGGGATGAATACACATGGCTAAGTGATTAAATGGGCGTGGATGTTACAAATAAATTATGATAGCGTAACTAATTATAGTTAATACATTTATTTAGTTTATGTATTTTAACTTTTATGGACTCATGATGTTTTAAATTAATAGTAGTTTCTAGTTAACTTTAAAATTAATAGGGGGAGGATTCAGGTTAATTATGAATGTTTTGATTTAAAGTAACCTATCAAAATTGTTTATCCTTGAAATTAGTAGGGGAGGATTCAGTTCTTCATGTTTCAATTTTAAGTAACCTACCAAAATTGTTTCTCTCATTAATTGGCATGTTTATTATACTTTCATCTTCCTAAAAAAATTAATATTTATTGTGTTTTCATATTATTTGGTAGTTTTTAAGTTTTTTCTTTTTGAAAAATATTATATTTCTTAGTTGTCTATCACATATCATCATTTAAAGTTAAACCACAATTTTAATTACTTATTATATCATTTAATATTTTTTAAGAAATTAAAAGTTGGGATAAGTATGATATATGATTAATACATGGATGAATACACGTGGCTAAGTGATTAAATGGGTGGATGTTACAAATAAATTATGATAACGTAACTAATTATAGTTAATACATTTATTTAGTTAATGTATTTTAATTTTTATGGACTCCTAATGTTTTAAATTAATAGTAGTTTCCAGTTAACTTTGAAATTAATAGGGGGAGGATTCATGTTTTTCATGTTATGATTTTAAGTAACCTACCAAAATTGTTTCTCTCATTAATTGGCATGTTTATTATACTTTCATATATCTTTCTAAAAAAATTTAATATTTATTGTGTTCTCATATTATTTGGTAGTTTTTAAGTTTTTTTATTTTTGAAAATATTATATTTCTTAGCTGTCTATCACATATCATCATTTCAAGTTAAACCATAACTTAATTACTTATTATATAATTTAATATTTTTTAAGAAGTTAAATTTTGGGATAAATATAGTATATGATTGATATAGGGATGAATACACGTGGCTAACTGATAAAATGAGTGGATGTTACAAATAAATTATGATAATGTAACTAATTATAGTTCATACATTTTATTTAGTTCATGTATTTTAATTTTTACTAGTTACCCTTAAAATTAATAAAGGGAGGATTCAGGTTAATTATGAATGTTTTGATTTAAAGTAACCTATCAAAATTGTTTTCGTCCCTTGACAAGTTAATTTATTATACTTAAATATGTGTTTGGTTTAGAGGAATGAAATAAAAATGATAGAAATAAAAAAAAAAAGAATTAAAATAAAGTGGAAAAGATATGAATCCTACATGACAAGAAGTAAAAATTTCTCTCCTTTGAACCTAAATCAAACAAACCTTAATCTCCCTAAAAAATAATATTAGTGTTTGTTCTGTTTTGATAATATTTGGTGGTGGTTATTCTAAAAAAGAGTATTTGGTGGTTTCTAAGTTTTTCCGTATTTTTTAAGTATTATATTTTTTTAGTTGTTCATATATTTTCATTACAAGTTATATTTCTTAATTAATTATTATATCATTTTTTAAAAGTTAAAAACTGGGATAAATATGGTATATGATTAATATAGGGATGAATTCACGGGGCTAGCTGATTAAAAGAGTACGGGTCGATCGATTGTAATAGATAAATTATGATAATATAAATAATTTTTCATTTAGTTAATATATTTTGTTTTTATGGACTCTGAGGAGTTTAAAAATTAATGGTAGTTTATAGTTACCATTAGGTGTTCATACGATAAGAGATTTCAAATCTTAACGCTTATAATTATTTTATTTCACCTAAAAGGTTATATGATTGTTAATTAGGAATAAATATCTGATTGACCAAAGAATTAATTAATTAACATTTAAATAAATTAGAAAATATAGTAGACAAATTAAGAAATTAAATCAAAGTGAATTAAACACATGATGAAATTTGTCTACTATAGCATCGCTTTGGAGCCTTCAGTCCTTTCTTCAAAATTTTACCCAGAATTTCTTCAGCTTCTTCAAATTTTCCATCATCACATAAAGCATCCAAAAGAGTTCTATAAATCACAATATCCTCACCATTTCCTTTCTGTGAGATCCTCCAAAACATTGAATACAACAAATGGGTGGCCTCATGCAACCTCCTGTCTTGGCACAATCCCTTCATCAAAATTGCATAACTGTCCCTATTAGGATAACAACTTTGATAATCCATCTCTTGGAATAATTGCAATGCTAGATCAGAGCAACTCTTTTGACAAAGAGCATACGTAAGCAAGTTCAATGCTCGAACCGAAGACCTAACTTCCCAACCACAAGAGCTCTCCACAAAAAGCCGATGCACAATTTCGAGCCGATTTTCCTTGACCATTACCTGCAACATGGTGTTGAAGGATTCTTTCCAATTCACACAATTAAACCGAGGAATGCTCTTATACAGAGAGATTGCTTCATCCACCAACCCGACATTCGCATATGCTTGATAATAGACACAAAAATAGAATCTTTGCATTCACATGAATCCTCTTTCATCTACTCAATCACATCCCCCATCTCATTGAGTCTCCCTGATGTTCCAAGGATGCTGATCATGGTGGCATAAGCAAGACCGTTGCGGTAGTAATTGGGGTACATGGATTTGGCTTCATTGAAAATGTTAAGAGCCTTTAATGGATTCTTTTGGGTTTTTATAATCTGAGAGAGGTAGGTTGGTGTCAACACTCTTGGTTATCTTATGCTCATGAAACTTTGAACACAAAACACTAACTAATCTGAAACTAGTCAAACTACTCTCTCTCTCTCTGTTAATATGCTTAAAACACTTCAACTTGATAAAAAATAAGTTCTTCTGATGCAACCACAAAAATAAAAAATCACAAACCAGGATTAAAAAATCAGTTAGATACAAAAAAAATTAACTAAGCTTAACTGCAATGAAATTGAATTGTGATAAATTGGGGGGAAACAAAAAATAAAAATGTGATTTTTTTTTCAAATGAAAAAGGAAAAGACCTCAACAGTGGTATTTGAATTGGAGCAAGGTTTTGTCTTTTGCATTCAATTAGGGAACTTGAGCAACAAATGATTGGTGGGTGGGTACCTGGGTTCGATGTTGAACTCAGAAGTATGGTGAAGCTGAAGGAGTAACAGTGTGGATGAATAACCGCTGAGGGAGTAACAGCGTGAATGGGCCAATTGGATCGCTTGAAGTTATTAATATGGGTCACTTCATGTGGGCTTAACCCAAAAGCACACATCTAGTTTGGGTTGTGCCAATCTCATGGGTATTATTTAATGCACCTCGTTATTTGCTTTGGTGCACCCAAATGTACTACATAACACATAATGGAAAATCCATAATACAAAATCATATTATGGATTACCAATCCATAATGCACTTGTGATGCACCAAAGCAAATAAAAGCTGCATTAAATAATTATCCAATCTCACATAGCATGATTTTCTCACTTTTTTTTTTATCTTCTCATAATCCACTTTTTTCTCTTTTTTTCTTACAAAAATACTCAACAGAGATACACAATGAAAACTAGTTCTATTATGTATATCATAATAATGGAAATTAGTTTCCACCTTATAGCAACACACAAAAAAAGAAGAGAGGGGTGTAAAGAGAGAAACATAATAGAAATAAAAAAATAAAGTAATGAGGGGGAAGCTAAAGATGGGGTGAGAAAATCATGGTCCTATCTTGATTAGAGAAGGCCCCTATAATGACCCTGAGTCCTGGCGCAGCTGGTGCAGGATTTCGCGCGGATAGCGCCAGGGTCTTTCAGTAGAAAACCCAGTCTAGGGTGTGGCGCTAGTAGCGCCGGGTTTGACCTGATCAGCGCCAATATTTCTAAGGATGGCGCCGGTAGCGTCGGGGTGACGCGAGTAGTGCCACAAGTCTCCCAGAAAATCAGTTTGCTCTGGTTTTTGGCGCGAGTAGCGCCATACGTGGCGCGAGTGGTGCCATGGTTTCGGGGAGTTAACGCCAAGGGCGGCATAGTGGCGCGAGGGGTGCCATAGTTTTGCAGCCAGCGCTAGTAGCGCCAAGGGCGGCGCGGGTGGCACTGGAAGTGCCCTAGAATATCAGTTTCCTCTGGATTCCAGCACGATCAGCGCCAGGTATGGCGCGGTTGGCTCCACAAGGTCAGTGGAGGTTGGCGCGGTTGGCGCCGGAGTGGCACGGTCAGCGCCACACGTTCAGCAAGCTTGGCGCGGTTAGCGCCAAAGGTGGCGCGATCAGCACGGGACCTCTGACGGAGCAGGTATAAAAAGGGCCAGGTCGCGATTTTGAAGAAAAAACCTTGCTTCTTCTTCCTCTGAGCGACCTGCAACCATTGTTGAAGTTCCAAGCTTCATTGCTTCACCATAGTTGACCCAAACACCTTCCTTTAAACACTAATTTTGTTGGAAACATGTTGTGAGCCTAAATCCTTCATCAATCTTCCTTGAAAACCCCCAAATCAGAGAATCCCTTTCTCAAGGGAAGTTCATAGAACTCGAGTTCGACGAGGAACAACAACGATTCATGGACACCCGAGCTTGGGGAAGTCGTCCTTGGGCCTTTCTTGTTGTCATTGAGGTAAGAAACTCGAGATTCACCAGTTGATTTGTGAGTTGGGGCTTTGGGTGAATAGTGACCCACTTGTGATAGAGCTAGTATTAGCCTTGGGTCCTTTAGAAACATGTGTTTAGAATGTTGTGAGGATGAAGGATTAGCTCTCAAATGTTAATTTGGTGAACTTTGATTTTTGGCTCTATGTAATGCTAGTTTGGGCATGACACCTTACGAGGCCTTGTATGGCCGACGGTGCAGGACTCCAGTTTGTTGGACAGAGGTAGGGGAGAGGCAGCTTCTTGGACCTGAGATGGTTCAGGAGACTTCTGAGCAGATCCGGATGATCAGAGACAAGTTGATGAGAGCTCAAAGTCGACAAAAAAGTTATTATGATCATAAGCACAGGCCGCTGCAGTTTGATGAGGGCGAACATGTGTTTCTGAGGCTGTCTCCGGTCACAGGTGTAGGACGGGCTTTGGGTGTGAGGAAGCTGAGTCCTAGGTTCATTGGTCTCTATCAGATTCTTCAAAGAGTAGGGCCAGTGGCTTATAGGCTAGCTTTACCTCCCCATTTGTCAGGGCTACATGATGTTTTCCATGTGTCCCAGTTGAGGAAGTATGTATCAGACCTTTCACACGTGGTGGAACCCGATACCGTTCAGATTAGAGAGAATCTGACTAGTCCTACACGACCCTTGCGGATTCTGGATCGGATGGAGAAAAGGATCCGGAGCAGGACCATTCCCATAGTCAAGGTACAATGGGAAGGGAGGACACCTGAGGATGCAACTTGGGAGCGGGAGCAGGAGCTGTTGAAGTTGTACCCCAGTTGCTTGACAGGTATAAACCTCTATTTTGCGGACAAAATTCCTAAAAAGGGGGGTTGAATATAATGACCCTGAGTCCTGGCGCAGCTGGCGTGGGATTTTGCGCGGATAGCGCCAGGGACTTTTAGTAGAAAACCCAGTCTGGGGTGTGGCGCTAGTAGCACCAGGTTTGACGCGATCAGCGCCAATAGTTCTGAGGATGGCGCCGGTAGCGCAGGGGTGACGCGGGTAGCGCCACAAGTCTCCCAAAAAACCAGTTTTCTCTGGTTTTTGGCCCGAGTGGCGCCATGGTTTCGGGGAGCTGACGCCAAGGGCGCCATAGTGGCGCGAGGGGCGCCATAGTTTTGCAGCCAACGCTAGTAGCGCCAAGGGCGGCACAGGTGGCACCGAAAGTGCCCTGGAATATCAGTTTCCTCTGGATTCCAGCGCGACCAACGCCAGGTATGGCGCAGTTGGTACCGAAGTGGCGCGGTCAGCGCCACACATTCAGTAAGCATGGCGCGCTTAGCACCAGAGGTGGCGCGATCAGTGCAGGACCTCTGACGGAGCAAGTATAAAAAGGGCCAGGTCGCGATTTTGAAGAGAAAACCTTGCTTCTTCTTCCTCTGAGCGACCTGCAACCATTGTTGAAGCTCCAAGCTTCATTGCTTCACCATAGTTGACCCAAACACCTTCCTTTAAACACCAATCTTGTTGGAAACATGTTGTGAGCCTAAATCCTTCATCAATCTTCCTTGAAAACCCCAAAATTAGAGAATCTGTTTCTCAAGGGAAGTTCATAGAACTCGAGTTCGGTGAGGAACGACGGCGATTTGTGGACACCCTAGCTTGGGGAAGTCGTCCTTGGGCCTTCCTTGTCGTTATTGAGGTAAGAAACTCGAGATTCACCGGTTGATTTGTGAGTTGGGGTTTTGGGTGAATAGTGGCCCACTTGTGATAGAGCTAGTATTAGCCTTGGGTCCTTTAGAAATATGTGTTTAGAATGTTGTGAGTATGAAGGATTAGCTCTCAAATGTTAATTTGGTGAACTTTGATTCTTGGCTCTATGTAATGCATGTTTAGTTGGTATGCTGTGTTGCTTGGCTATGTTGTGACATGTAAGAGCCTTGGTACATGGTTTTGATGTGCTTGAGAGGCTGTTGGAACGGTGTCTTGTGTGTGAAAGAACCGTTCAAGCCATATGTGAATCCTTGAGCCTTTGGTATGTATAGAGCTTTGAGCTCTTTGTGTTGGCTTGTACCAAGTCTTGTGAAGACTCTAGTGCTTTGGCTAGGCCAAGATGGACCACTGAGGGTCTATGAGATGGCTTGTGAGTGATGAGCCTTGATGAGCCTTAAGTTAGAGGACTTAGTGGTTTTGGAAAGGACTGAGGTTCCTTTCATTGAGACGGTTGAGAACCGTACTATATGCTTATGCTTGTATGATTGCTTGATGATTGATATGAGCTTGTGTGCCTTGTATAGGGCGTGACACTGAGGGTGTCAGTGGCGTAGGCCACGGAGCAAGGAGAGAACTGCAGAGCTTGGCTTTGCCAGGTAAGTTCTTGGTCCCTTGGGGATGTTTTCGACTTGCTGTGTTCCACCACACTCTGAGGGAGTGATGGTTGCATTCATGATGCATTCATTGATGGTTGTTGCATTACTCATAATGATATGTATGCTTGTATCTATGCTTGCATGTGTATGATACCTGTTGTTAGATCTTCTGGCCAGTAAGATAAATATGGACCTCCCTAGGAAAAGAGCGCACCTCCTAGTTTGGTTTGCTCATGGTTGATGATATCCCAGGGTGATGATGATCCCTTAAAACCAAGAGATAGGTGGTCCCGTCGCAGTTGAAACCTATTCTCGGAGGTACCATATACGTGCGTCTATGCGTAAGGGGTAGCTCCCGATGGGATGGCACGGGTGTGAGTTCCGGTCTCACACTGAGGTTGGTGTTGATCTTTATCCACCATACATAGAGCAAGATGACTTGCTTGTATTGTTATGGGGGCCGGGAGTCCAGTATGTTTGTGATGCCATGATGACGTGTGTCATGGATAGTGAGCCAGGGTGGAGAAGATGCCTCCAAGGACCCTGAGCTTACTGAGATGTATATCTCACCCCCGTGTGGGACTTATGTTGTTTCAGGTGACTCTTCTGGCAGAGAGGAGCGGTCTCAGGGCGTGAGGCCCCAATAGAGACAATGACTGCTTAGGGAGAGCTGGGCGGCTCAGATGTGTTTTGATGATGTTTTGTACCCGTGTAGAGGGAAGATGTGTGTGTGCACACATGTATTTCCTTTGTATTGCACAGGCTATTGATGTGTTGCAAACACATCTTAGTTTTAGGCTAGTTTAGGTTATAAATTAATTGAATAAATTAGGAATATAGGTTAGAATTAGTTTAATTGTTACTTATGTTTAAATTAATCTCATTTCGTTACCAAAGTTGTATTTCAGGACCAAAAAGAGGAGCATCAAGCAAAAGAAAGAAGAAAACCAAGCTGAAGGTCTCGCACGGATCGCGTCGGATCCCGTGCGAGTCGTGCCACAGAGAAAGTTCTAGACCCTCAGCTCGAACAAGTCGCGCTAGTCGTGCCAAGACTCGCGCTAGTCGCGCCATACACCCAGGGGCAGTCAGCCAACTCGAGGACTTCACGCTATCAGCGTGAAAGTCCACGCGACCAGCGCCATTAAGCCGCAAAGTCCACGCGATCAGCGTGGAACCTCACGCGAGTCATGCCATGAAGACGAAGGGAAGCTCCATATTCGTGTTAGTCGCGCGATCAGTGCAGAATCTCGCGCGATCCGCGCGACGATGATTTGCTTCCTTAATTAAAAAGACCTGGTTCAAAAATGTAGAGGAAAAAGGTGCTTTGTTACCCAAATTAAATCACACTGAAGGCAAATATATAAGGGGACTTATCATCAGATTTTATCATTCTAAACCTCTGGAATTCATTCCTACATAGAATCAAGGCTAGGGTTTTACTGCAGAATCATGTTTTCCATGACAACTTTTGTGTTCTTGAGGCCTATGTCAGGCTAAACTCTGTATTATGGTTAGGCCAAGAACCGATGTGAACTCCTCTGTAACTTGACTGGTATTGAATGAGATTGTTATGTTTGCTTTATTTTGCTCTGCTGTTCATTGTTTTATTCTTATTTAGAATTGGCCATTCTACTTTAGTACTGAGGGTTAGGATTCGCAATAGGGATGTTGGGATTCTAATTTCTAATATGAGTAAATTAACAGTTGTTCATTGCCTAAGGATAGGGATGCGTGATTGCAGAACCTTATAATATATTCTTTTAAATGCTTAACTTGATAGAATTCACTAAGGGATTAGGTTTTTGATTTAGGTTAAAGGGTTAATTCGCTAAGGGACTAGGGATTAGCTAAATTAGAAAAGATTTATTCTCTGAGCAGTCAGAAACAATCAAACTTGATAACCAGTTAAGTGAAAGAGGTAGGGATCAGGGGGGATTGAGTCCTGACCACAATTATTATTTCCATTGGTAACAACCCAATTTATTTTACTGCATTTACTTCTTTTAATTTCTGCTCTTATTCAAACATTCAACCACTCAACAACAATTCTTTAAAACATTTTCTTTTTCTTTTCCAATTGCTTAGACTGCTAATTACTGTAATTTCACACCAATCCCTGTGGAGATGATACTTACTTACCCACTTTATTACTTGAAATGAGCGGTGCACTTGCCGTGTTCGCAACAAGTTTTTGGCGCCGTTGCCGAGGATTGGTAAACTGATTTTGTAGTAATTTTAATCTGTGATTGGAAAATTTTGTTACTAATCGCTTCTCTGAGTTTATGCGAGGTTCAGTTAACCCTGAGAATTTACAGTTCGATCCTGAAATAGAGAGAACTGTAAGAAGGAGGTTAGCCAGACAAAGAAGGAGAGAAGCAGAAAACTTTGATTTTGATTCAATTCCTGAATTAGAGTCAGAGGTAGAAATGGCTGAAGAACAACATAATCAGCCAAGACTAAGACCAGAAGATGAACTAATGGAGGATATTCTGGCTCCTATGTTCACAAGACCAAACTCCAGTATTGTGAGGCCACCAATACAAGCAAATCACTTTGATATAAATCCTTCGTTGATTGCATTGGTGGAACAAAGTCAGTTTGGTGGGGAAGACTTTGAAGACCCTCATGATTTCATTGACAGATTTCTCAGAATCTGTGACACCATCAGACACCAAGGGGTCTCAGATGATGCTATAAGACTCAGCCTATTCCCTTTTGCTGTTAAGGGAAATGCATTGAGATGGCTGAACAAGGCAAAAGAACCAAAAGGGTGTTTTTTTAAAAAATATTTACCGATAAGGTGCGCTTTCGAAACTATTTACAAATCCGGTGCAGGAGGGCCTTTATTTACAAATCTGGTGTTGTGTAACATGCCTGAATTAGGCATGTTACA
>PYAF01001318.1:164753-175386 GCA_007407185.1 Glycine tomentella | reverse complement strand
TATCTCTGAACTCGAGAAAGTCGTGATGCAGCTGTCAAAAACAACAACTGAGCACATACAAGCCACAAATGCTTTCATCAATGAGACTAGAGCTCACCATAGAAATCAAGATGCTTCCATCAGGAATCTTGAAATCCAAATTGGTCAATTGGTGAAGCAAATTTCTGAAAGGACACCAGGACAGTTCCCTAGTGACACAGTGACAAACCCAAGGGAGCATGTCAATGCTATCGCCACCAGGAGTGGAAAATTAATCACCCTTCAGGAAAAGACTGAGGTAAGTAAGAAAGATAATGAGGAGAAGATTACCACAGTTGCTACAGAACCAGAGAAGGCAGAACCTGCAAATAAAGAAAATAAAGAAAAAAAATTCTACACCTCCCAAGAAACAATGGGATTTCTCTCGCTTTGAGAAACCGCCATATCCAGTGCAGTCCAAGCAACAAATCCAGAAACAGCAGTTTGCCAAGTTCTTAGATATGTTCAAAAAGATACACATTAATATTCCATTTGTTGAGGCATTAGCCAATATGCCTAACTATGCAAAATTTATGAAAGAACTTTTGTCTAAGAAACATAAGCTACAGGACTGTGAGACCATAGCACTTACTGAAGAGTGCAGTGCTAGCATTCAAAGAAAGCTTCCACAAAAATTGAAAGACCCAGGAAGCTTCAATATCCCTATTGCAATAGGGAATATTAATGTGGGAAGAGCATTATGTGACCTTGGGGCAAGCATAAATTTAATACCATTATCAGTTTATAAGTCCCTTGGTATTTCTGAATTGAAACCCACCAGAGTTTCTCTACAACTTGCAGATCGCTCACTGAGGAAACCATCAGGGGTAATTGAAGATGTTTTAGTCAAAGTGGACAAATTTATTTTCCCTGTAGATTTCATAGTCCTAGACATGGAGGGTGAAAGTGAAATCCCTCTGTTGTTAGGTAGATCATTTTTAGCAACTGCTAGGGCCTTAATTGATGTAGAGCAGGGCAAATTAGAACTTAGGATGGATAATGAATCTGTTGTTTTTAATGTTTTTGATACTGTGAAAAATCCATCTGACAAACATAATTGTTCTAGGCTAGATTTTCTGGATAATGTAAAAGCAGGTCAAACAGAGGAAGAAAAACTGGAAACTCAAAGCCAAAGGACCATACAAGAAATTGCTGAGGTGCTTGAGAAGAAAGAAAATGCTTTCCCAATTAGAGCACCAAGAGTTAAGCTGAAAGGAATTCTAGAAAAAGCTGTGGAAACACCTAAGAAGAATTGGGTCAAAAAGTTGGATGCTGCACAGTGGGAATATCAAACTGCAGGCAAAACACCTGTAACTGCAGGTGAGAATGCTAGGACCTATAAAGAGAAGACCAAGAAGTGGCGCAACAATAAAATTCGCCAAAAAGAAATTGAGCAAGGACAACAGGTATTGCTCTCCAAATTTTGCCTGAAGTTTCTAGGTAAGTTAAAACTCTGCTAGTTTGGTCCTTTCTTGGTGCAAAAGAATTGTCCTTATGGAATAGTAGAAATCTCTTCTTTAGACAAGGACAGGACTTTTAAAGTGAACAAATGTCGGCTGAAGCTTCACTTTGGAGACCAAGTGGATAGAAACATTGTTTCTGTTCCACTTAAGTCCACAGATGATTAACAAGAGGAAGCGTCTAGCTCAAGACGTTAAATGAGCACTTCTTGGAATCCTTTCCAAGAAATTGGTTACTGTTGTAAATACACAAGTTTCTTTAAGTCCTTTTTAATTTTGATAGCAGTAGATTTATATTTATGCAAGTTTAAATTTTAGTCATTTAGGTTCCATGCATTTTTAGTTAGTGAATAAAAACAAAAAGCAATTCAAAAAGAAAAGAAAAAGGGCAGCTTAAAGCATAGCGCTACCCGCGCCAAGTGTGGCGCTAACCGCGCCAAGTGTGGCGCTAACCGCGCCAACAGGTGGCCAATTCACGCTAGTCGCGTGCTCAGTGGCGCTACTAGTGCAATCAATTCGTGCCTAATACCAAGCATTCACGCTAACAGCGTGAAATCTCGCGCTAATCGCGTGAGAAGTTCGAACCAGAGCTCTGCATCTGCATCATTTCACGCTACTCGCGTGGATAGTGGCGCTAACCATGCCAATTGTTCGAACTCAGGCTTTTGTTTTTCAAGTTCCATGCTAATCGCGTGGATGATGGCGCTAATCGCGCCCAACCTTCATTCATAACCATGCGATCAACGCCAGTTTGGCGTGATTCGCGTGAAGGTATTTAAAAAAAAAATTATTCTTCTGCTTTATATGCCATGGGTGTCTGAATTTAAATCTGGGAATCGTTAGCTATGCACATCCATGGAAGATGACGATTTTTTGTGGCTCTTGTTTTTCTTGATCTGATTGTGTCATTTTTAGAGATGAATAGATTTAAATCTGGGAATCCACAGTGGTAAGCCCTGCTGAATGCTAATTACTCTCTGTTACTTGTAGCTTGGCTTGTATATTTGATCTGGAATTACAAGTGTCTAAGGCCTGTTTGGGGTTTTATATATAACTGATTGTTAGCACTACAATTTATGACCCCACGTGCATCAAAAAACTGAAATATGTGAACAACACCAAATCTGAGAATCATGGGCACACTGTGAAATTTTGAGCATATTAATTTCCCCAGATGCTTGTACACATGCTTGTTCTGTTAAAAACTGAAATTGTGCTGTTATTTTTGAATACTATTCATTGATGCACAATCTATTTGAATCTAAACCAATGAAAGGAATAAATCTGGGAATTCAGCCCACTGCATCAGGTATATATCTGGAATTTTTTCTGAGTTTCAGGGTGAAGTGATTGAGAAAGACAAGGAAAATGCTGCTGCATCTAGCAACAAAGTGACAACCCAGGACCATTTAATTTTGTTTTATTGTTCTTGTTTTTAATTTTCAGTGTGTTTATATCATTTTTAGGTTAGTTGTTTTGTTATTTAATTATTTTAAGTATGTTTTGTTTGGATTAATATTTCGTTCTGGTTGTGATTTCTCAAATAATGCATACATGATTGAATATCTAGCAGCACATAGTCCTTTTTAGTTATTGCTGAGGACAACAATTTTCTAAATCCGGGAATGGGTGCATATGCATTATTTGAAGAATCACATTCAAGAAACAAAGGATGTCTAACAGAAAATTTTAGTTTTAAATTGTTTTCAATAAAGGTTAGAAGCATATCAGATTTTTCAGAATAAAAGGTGAATGGACACAGTAATGGATAGAAAATCTCTGATGAAAGCTTGTGTGAAATGAAACATAACATGAACTGCATGATACATGAATGGAATTGTGATTGTTGGTATGTGATATGCATGTTGAAGTTGAAATGATGCTTGAAATGAAGTCAGCAGAGATTGACTTGAGTCTAACACCTGTGAGGTTTTGAGCCAAACAATGGTAAATTTTTTCTGAGAGACTCCATTTTCACAGTACTCTAGAACTTGAATTGTTTCTCTGGATGCAAGTGTGAATTGACATGATTAAGGTAGTTTCTTCTTCTGAAAACCAGGGCCAAATTGACTCACCCACAATTCTTTTCCATTTGTATCTCTTTTTGAGCCTGAGCCTTTCATTTTTGCTGCCCAAATCAGAACCATCTACATTGATCAACCTCCCTGAGGCTAGAGAAAGTAGAATACAAGTCCATGACAGCAGAAAACAGGGAATTGTCCATCAAGGCATAGAGGAAAACAAGTTGATTCCAATTGGTATGGAAGTTAAGAGAGCAAACAAATAAGGCCAGTTGGAAAATAATAAGCCTGAGAATATCAGCTGGAAATCTGAATAGTTGTTGTATTTTGTTTAATTTAAGAAAAAGAAAAGAAAAGAAGGTTAATTGTTTTGCTTTATAAAGAATAAATTGTTTAAAAAAGTTGCCAGGTTTGAAAAAGATGAACAAGGAGTATGAATTACCACAAGATTGGACTTTGGGACTGGATCTAGCCTCATTAGCTACTATCCCAAAGATTTTCCTACCCTTAGCCCAGCCAAGTTACAAGCCGGAAAAGACCTTTTGATCAAGTTGTGCTTGCATCTGTTGAGAATATATTCAAGCTCATGGTAGTGTTGTGACTATGTTGAGTGAGAGATTATCATAACCTGATACACTTGAGTGATGAGCGGAACAAACACAGTCTGTTAGGAACACTCAAGTTAACTCTCATAATTTGATAGAATTGATAGTGTCATGGAAAGCTTTGGTGTGAATTGATTATACTCAGCAGGATGATTCTAGGACTATTAATTGTGGTTAAGTTTGGTTATTGATCCTTGCTTTTATCTTGAGGTTCTATCTGTTGCTGAGGACAGCAACTATTAAATCTGGGAATTGTTTGATGTGTTTCAAACACATCTTAGTTTTAGGCTCGTTTAGGTTATAAATTAATTAAATAAATTAGGAATATAGGTTAGAATTAGTTTAATTGTTACTTATGTTTAAATTAATCTCATTTCATTACCAAAGTTGTATTTCAGGACCAAAAAGAGGAGAATCAAGCAAAAGAAAGAAGAAAACCAAGCTGAAGGTCTCACGCGGATTGCGCCAGATCCCGCGCGAGTCGCGCCACAGAGAAAGTTCAAGACCCTCAGCTCGAACAAGTCGCGCTAGTCGCGCCAAGATTCGCGCTAGTCGCGCCATACACCCAGGGGCAGTCAACCAACTCGAGGACTTCAAGCTATCAGCGTGAAAGTCCACGCGACCAGCGCCATTAAGCCGCAAAGTCCACGCGATCAGCGTGGAACCTCACGCGAGTCGTGCCATGAAGAAGAAGGGAAGCTCCATATTCGTGTTAGTCGCGCGATCCGCGCGACGATGATTTGCTTCCTTAATTAAAAAGACCTGGTTCGAAAATGTAGAGGAAAAAGGTGCTTTGTTACCCAAATTAAATCACACTGAAGGTAAATATATAAGGGGACTTATCATCAGATTTTATCATTCTAAACCTCTGGAATTCATTCCTACATAGAATCAAGGCTAGGGTTTTACTGCAGAATCATGTTTTCCATGACAACTTTTGTGTTCTTGAGGCCTATGTCAGGCTAAACTCTGTATTGTGGTTAGGCCAAGAACCGATGTGAACTCCTCTGTAACTTGACTGGTATTGAATGAGATTGTTATGTTTGCTTTATTTTGCTCTGTTGTTCATTGTTTTATTCTTATTTAGAATTGGCCATTCTACTTTAGTACTGAGGGTTAGGATTCGCAATAGGGATGTTGGGATTCTAATTTCTAACATGAGTAAATTAACAGTTGTTCATTGCCTAGGGATAGGGATGCGTGATTGCAGAACCTTATAATATATTCTTTTAAATGCTTAACTTGATAGAATTCACTAAGGGATTAGGTTTTTGATTCAGGTTAAAGGGTTAATTCGCTAATGGATTAGGGATTAGCTAAATTAGAAAAGATTTATTCTCTGAGCAGTCAGAAACAATCAAACTTGATAACCAGTTAAGTGAAAGAGGTAGGGATCAGAGGGGATTGAGTCCTGACCACAATTATTATTTCCAGTGGTAACAACCCAATTTATTTTACTGCATTTACTTCTTTTAATTTCTGCTCTTATTCAAACATTCAACCACTCAACAACAATTCTTTAAAACATTTTCTTTTTCTTTTCCAATTGCTTAGACTTCTAATTACTGTGATTTCACACCAATCCCTGTGGAGACGATACTTACTTACCCACTTTATTACTTGAAATGAGCGGTGCACCTGCCGTGTTTGCAACGGCTATGTATACCTTCGTGTGAGGAAGGATCTCTGTTAAGATAGTTGTGTTATCTGCCTATGGTTATGTTTATGTGATTTGGATCAGCAGGGGCTTATGTTGTTTTGTAATGAGATGCTATATGTTCCATACATAATGTAATCAAGAAATATGGTTTCCGATTTATGCTTCTGCAAAGTTTTAATTAAAGTGATTAAGCGCTAATCTGATAATAATAATGTTAATACATCGGGTGTACACGGGGTGTTACAACCCCTATAATAACCATGGAAAAAAAATTTAAATTTACTATATTTCGTCACAAAAAGCGTTATCGACAGAATTAGCGACAGCCAGTTGTTGGCGCCGTTAGCGTGGGAAGTGGCGCCGTTGGTGAGATTGCACCAGAAGGGTTTTTTTTCTCGAATTTCTGGTGCGATTAGCGCCAGAATGCACCTGGAGGCTATTTTTCTCGAATATCTAGCGCGGTTAGTGAAAAACAAAAGGAATACTTCAAATCAACCAAGAGGGGGGATGAATTGGTTGAACCTTGGTAAATTAAAATTTCAAATAAGAGTTTCACCACAGGATCTTTATCACTTTAAAAATTGTTTCAAAAACCAAGAATCAATATTCAATCAAATTCCTTTTTCAAGAAGAATAGAAAACAGAGTGTAACTTTCTGTGCAATGAAATTGATTCACAAACAAAGCAATTAAAAGATGAATAGGTGAGAAGAAAGATTAACCACAGATTTTATATTGGTTCACTTCAAACACTATGAAGCTACATCCAGTTCTTCCACTCAACACTAGAGTAGAGTTTCACTATTGCAAAAAATATTCTTACAAGATATTACAAGTCTCTCTTTATCAACCCTAGATAAAGTTAAGAAGTCTAAAACACTATTAGACCCTTAGAGACCAAACCCAAACTGAGAACACTAATCAGCTTCCCTTAGAGAAACACTATCTCTAATCATGTAAGAAAACTCATTTTCAATAGACTAATCTTTACAGAAATTCAAAGAACAGTTTTACACCTTCAAAGAATAAGGAAAGCTATCACCTGATAATCCAAGAACTCATGCACATGAATGATTCACCAGGTTGAATGACAGATTACTAACTCAATGCATTCCTTTCCTTATGATTTTGATGATCAATGATGCTTCATACTCTTGAATCAATCAATCATATGAATTTGTGAAGCTTATGTGTTTAGTAACTCAGAAAATTCACTAATGAAAGCTCAAGAAAGTTTGTGATTGCCCAGAATTCGAAATCTCAAAAGTTACAAACTTCAGAATAGTGGGTTCTATTTATAACAACTTTCTAACTGAAAATAATCGATTAAACACGGTCCAGTAATCGATTATTTAGTATATGTAATCGATTAAATCAAGATAGTAATCGATTAAAATATTTAAAATGTGAACTGAGTTACAAGAACGAACCATTTAGTCTATTATTCCGATACGTAATTGATTAAGACAGAGAGTCATGATTTCTTCATGTATGCATGTAATAGCATGTAATCGATTACCAGTTTATGTAATCGATTAAGACAGAGTGACCATATTTTCAAGAATGAACTATGTAATCGATTAACACGATGTGTAATCGATTAAATACCAACAGGTCATGTATTTCTAAGTAAACATGTAATCGATTACCAAATTCAGTAATCCAGACAGAGAGTTCCATCTTTCATAAAAAGCCCGAGTAATCGATTAATCCGATATGTAATCGATTACAATGATCATGATTTGTTTTCTAAAGGGCACGAAGAACAAAATAATCGATGCTACTGGCCTTGGAATCGATTATTAATAATGCAACTTTATTTTTTCAAAAACTTTGCTTCTTAAGTGCCTTTTTAATAAATTGCTTTTACTTAAATATTTAATCTTAACAATCCTAGATGAATGATTCATGCATGATATGCTCAATTGGATTATCAGATCATAAACTCCCTTTTACATTAATCAAATTGGTCTTCAAGCTTTCTTTGGAACTTTTCCTTTGAGCATGTTGAAAGCACAAAACCTTGAAGCTTGATCTTTGTCCATTGATGCTTGGCTTCATCTGAATCAACAGTTAGCACAATAGTGGCGCGATTAGCGCCAGGAACACGTCTAGACTCAACAATTTGGCGCGAATAGCGCCAGAATGGCGCTATTGGTGTGGGAACACGGGCTGGGGGCTTATAAAAGGCCATTTTTACGAATTTTCTGACCAAAAAAAAGTTTCTTCTTCCTCCCGCTGATTTCCACCACTAATGAAGTAGGAAGCTTCATATCTACTCCATTCTTCATCTAAACACTTTCCACCCAACTAGAAAGTTGATTAGAACTCCTCTATGAGCTAGTTTCCAGGATCAAATCTCAGAGAAAACCATCAATCAAAGAGATCCAGTTCCCTAGGAAATTTCTCAAAACTGAGTTTTGGAAGGGATAAAAGGCGATTCAAGGACGCTAAAGCTTAGAGAAGTGATCCTCTAGCCTTCCTTGACTGTTTAGAGGTAAGAAACTCAAGTTTTACCGATTGATTTGTGAAATTGTTCTTGGGATGAATAGTGACTCATTTGTGTTAAGGCTGGAATTAGGCTTGGGTCCTTTAGAAAAGTATGCTCAAGAAGTTTTTCTGATGAATATTGAACTTTGAAACATGACTTTTGATGAAGTTTGATTTTGACTCTGAAGTATGTATGAGTAGGAAGAATGTTGATTAAATGGAAGGTATTATGATAAATATGAGCCTAAGTGCCTTTACAAAAGTTGTTCAGAAGGCTAAATAAACGATGAAAATGTGTTGAAATAACTGTTTCAATCAAGTTGGATAATCATTGATATATGGTCTGATTAGAGCATTGAATTGACTTATGTAGGGTCTTAGAGCGACTCTAGTACCTTTATTAGGCCAAGATAGATTTTAGTGAGGATCTGTCAGTTACCAGTTAAGTGACTAGCCTTAGAGACTTGAGATAGAGTAATAAAGGGTTATATGTAAAAGAATAATGTTTCTGTTCCTTTTAACGGTTGAGAACTGTTATTGATTGATTCTGGTATACCTTTATGTAGGGCGTGATATAGAGGTTACCGGTGAGTGTGATCACGAGGCCAGGAGAGCCAGTGTAGCACTCAGGGCAGGTACACTCTTTGTTCTTGGGAGTATTTCCCATTGTCTGTGTTCCACCATACTCCGAGGGAGTAATGGTTATTGTATGACATGATGCATGTATATTGAAATTTGTGTGTTACTGCTTTTATTGAAAACATGTATATGATGTATACTGTTATAGCGTTGTGTGATTAATGAGATTCTCTGGCCAGTAGAATGGACTAAATATGGACTTCCCTTAGAGCCAGAGTTACGTGGAACAACTCTAAGTGGTCAATATATGTATATGCGATAAAACCTGAGAGGAATGTACCCGTCGCGGATGATCTTCTCTTGGAAGTGCCATATATGTCTAAATAAGTCCTGGGAGAATGTGTCTATTGTGGATGATCTTTCTCAAGCGATACGATATATCTGAGTAAGTCCTGTGAGAATGTGCCTGTTGCGAATGATCTTTCACAGGTAGTACGATATATCGATATGTATATGTTGTATTTGTGTGATAATATACATGTGATATGTTTCGAGAGTCGTGATGGCTGGATTGTATGTGATGTCAATTTAATATTATATGCCATGGAAGTGAACCAGAGGGAGGAGAGACCTCCAAGGACCCTGAGTTTACTGAGATTGTTATCTCACCCCTGTTGGGATCTTATTTTTACAGGTGTTGCACCTGACAGAGATGATGGGTCCCAGGGTCGGAAGCCCCAGTAGGGACAGGCATTGTAAAACTGCTTGGGCAGTGTTTTGAGAGCTCTGAGGCTCACTGTTGTGTATAGATATATCTGATGTTATTTTGTGCCCTTGTGTGAGGATGTGATTTGTGAGATCATGACAATAAATGCCTATTATTTTGTATCGCCACAGTGGTGGTTGAGATGATGTATATGTATACCAATATTGAGATATGTGGTTTCTATTCCTCCTGATATATCTGTATAGATATTGTTGATGTACCTGTCATTCCTTTATGTTATCTGGATCGAAAAGGACTAGTTGTAGTTTTGTGGCATTTGTTTATGCTTCGTGGATATGTACCATACATAATGAATCAAGAGATATGATTTTGAAAACGTTTCCGATGATTTAATTAATTGATTTTAATTAATTACCACGCTAATCTGATTAAGTAATTGTTAATACACCGAATCCATACGGGGTATTATAGCCCCCTCCAAGAGAAAACAATGTAGTTATGACAATTGTTATATGTGGAATTGCCACAACCTCCAAAGACATGGCAGTGTCCTAAGAGAGAAAATACATACAAGTCGAATTCTGAAAATAACTAATTACAATATTCACCAATGACTATTACCATTTTACATTGTCACATGTTTGCAAAAATTAATACGCAAATCTCTTGATACAAATTAGCACGTCCAAAATCTTATTACTAATTGATATTGTGTTTGAATTAATTTTATATCTAAGATAGAATAATTTAATTAAAAAATTATTTTAAAAATAATTTTTAGTCTTATTTTAAATATGCACTAAATAAATTATTCAAAATTCAAATATAAGGAAAGATATAGTTAGAAGTCCCGTTTGATTTGGCTTATGTTGAGTTATTGACCGCTGCCCCATCTTGAGTTATTTGAGAAAAATTGACAAATCAATTTCTATTGCCTGCCAAATTAGACCATATATGATATTATATACAAATAAAAAAAATACTATGATATTAGGCGGAACTTATTTGAATTTGAGAATATGGAAGCAATGTGAATTTTTCTTTTCTTTTTTTTTTTGGGGGGGGGGGGGGGGG
>PYAF01001318.1:115953-164653 GCA_007407185.1 Glycine tomentella | reverse complement strand
GGGGGGGGGGGGGGGGGGTCCATGATTATATATATGTGGTCCAAAGTGAGATTAACCTTATTGTAGGAAGCCCGTTCTTAATAGCTCCAGTTATTAGTAGTGCCATGTGCAAAAAGGCCAAATTAACCCGAGTTAGACTGTGCTTCTCAAGAATTCAATTAGGTATTCCACAGGGAGAGGAGAACACAGAACTGCACAGGATCCATTCTCCAAATTATTTTTTTAAGCTACGATCATATATCGAAAAATAAGGAACAAGAGGGTAACAAAATAAGAAGAAGGGCGGGGTGAGGGTGACAATTTGTTTTTTTAAAGATATAATTATATATCGTCATGATTTTGATGTTATATTATGCTTTAGGTTTGTCCAGCGTATCTGGGGGGCAGAATCAAGATTAAAGGTAAACCTAAAACAACGAATAACATGAACAACAAATATACGGTAATTAAACCTCTACAAATACCCATAGAAGGAAACGTTACACCATATAATTTCATTAATCACCTAAACCTTCTTCTGATCAAATCAATCATTCCACCATGTGTAAGTGTAGCATCTGCGAATTAGCGACAGTCCAATCTATGTTTTGTGTCACGGTTTGAGGGTTCCTTTGATTGCTAATGGTAAAACACCACCTCCTTTTAGTGTCTCCAAATGTACAATTAGTTATGACGAAAGTAAAGCTTTTGCTGCTGATATATATGAAACCTCTATTATGCTATGTCCTATGAATGTCTATCTGTATTGACAATAGGTCCTCTATTGATTTGCTGATGTTATACGATATCTCAGTTCATTGTTCACTTGCTATCTGAATCTTATTAAATTTTAGTTATGGATTTGTCACAAATTCATCTGTATATTGAATGAGAAAAAAAAATACTCAATGTGCTCTTAAATTAGATAAGACCTCATATACTACTTCCTCTCAAACCACCCTTATTTTCACTATGTCACCATACAATTATATTACATGTAAAATTGATATCTATGTACGAAGATTTTTTTAAACTTTAGTAAAAAGTATTTTCTTATAATTAAAAATATGTTAAATTATAATTTTCGTCTTCTTATAATTATTAATTCATAATTTTGGTCATTTTATTATTAAATTTATAATTTTAGTCTTTCAATTTTTAAAATTATAATTTAATGTAAACAAGTGATGTGACAAAATGGTTCACAATTTAAAATAATATTGTTAAAAATGGAAGTAGTATTCAAGTCCCTTTTCTTCTTCTTCATAAACTGAGGGCAAAAGAACCCAAATAATACATTTTTAATATAAATTTACCAATTTGGGGCATTTTTGAAACATAATACAAATCTGGGGCAGTTGAACACGTCCAGCCTGGGCTGGAGTGGTCACGCCCAGATTAGGCATGACTGGTCACGCCTAATCTAAGCATGACCACTCCAGCCCAGACTGGACGTGTTCAACTGCCTTAAAAAGCCATCCCAGCTTCAGTTTCCATCACTTGTGCTGATTCAGTTTCTTTGTAAAAGGTCCTGTAGTGTATCTGTGTTAGAGTTTAAGGTTTTATCCCTGCAGCGAAGCTCTGCGCGTTTGTGAGTGGTTTTCAAAAAGTGCTGAAGCTCTGCTAACAAGTAAGTTAATTTATTTGATGCATATTATTTAATATATTATATTATTGTAATATAAAATTGTTAGCGACTGTTAGGTATAACTAGGTTTGTATGAAAACAGTTAAGTATTAGGGTGTAGGGTTTAGTTTCTATTAGGGTTTAGGGCTTAGGGATGATGATTGACAGTTATGGTTTAGGGTTGATGGTTAGGGTTTAGGTTTGAAATGTAATTTATTTTACAAAATTTAGGGTTTTGGTTTAAGGGATATGACTTAGGGTTTAGGGTTACGGTTTAGCATGAAAGGGTTTAGGGGTTTAGGGTTTAGCACGAAGGGTTTAGGGTTTAGTTTCGGCTAGGGTTTATGGCTTAGGGATGATGACTGACAGTTTAGGGTTTATGATTGATGGTTAGGGTTTAGGTTTGAAATGTAATTTATTTTACAAAATTTAGGGTTTAGGTTTAGGGGGTACACGTAGGGTTTAGGGGAACGGTTTAGCATGAATGGTTTAGGGGTTTAGCATGAACGGGTTAGTGGTTTAGGGTTTAGGGTTTGTTAAATCATGTGTATGAATATGTATTTATGTTGTTTATGAATTAATTTATTTATGAGTAATGATAAGAACGTATTATAACACAATATTTTTTTTTATTTATGTGAAAAAGGCAGGTCAACCGAAAAGTTTGGCTTTTGTTTACTGGAAGAGATGAGTTCAGGTGGTCAGGAGTTAGCTTGTTTTGTGTTGTTTTTTAATGGAAGGAAAGTTGAAGGGCCACGCGGTATTGTTTTTGAAGGGGACAAGAGGCGGACACGTATCCAGAGAGGGTCGACACTGATTGAATTACATCAGAAGATACGACAAAAATAGGTTTGGAGGACAACCAACATATCACTATGCTTACAGGAAGATCATGGCAACGTGAACAGTACATGGGTTTTCAGCTTGCGGATGATGAAGACATTGAATTTTTAATTGAAGAATATTTCAATCAGGCTAACCCAGATTTTATAGAGTTGTACGTGGATTATACTGGAGCAGAGGATGTTATACCAGTGAGGAGAGTTCCTTCAAATCGTGCGCGTAATGCATCATCACATGGTGCTCCATTTTTACATGTGTCTGAGGAAGACTCACATGACCCAACTTGGGTCATGGATGAAGAAGAAGAGGATGATGATGATGAGATTTTTGCAATGGAAGATCGTCTTCTTCAGGAGGATGGTAGTGGCTCAGATAATGATGACGATGTCGGTGTGCATGCGACTGGATTCCAAGAAGACGCTGATGTGGGGTCGTCTCAAATCCATGATGATGCCGACGTTGGATGTACGCGATCAGAAGCACCTGTTGAAGGTATGTTACATGATTACAGTAAATGATGAAGTTCTATCATATATGTGTATAGTATTTTATTTTCCATGACATGGTTATTGAACTGATTTATATTTGAAGGTGGTGAGGTCATTCCTTTTTGGGATGGAATTCCTCATTACACATATATTGATTGGAGTCATCCAAGCGAAGAAGACTCTTTTCGCGATTCTGGTTCGGGTTCGGGTTCGGGTTCAGGTTCAGTGCAGGGTCCATGGCAATTAGGGGATCCATTGTTTGTTAAGCAGGAGTTTCCCTCTTAAAAGGACGCACAAATTGCAATTAAGCGGAACTTGATGAAGGAGCATCAAGAGGCATATGTTGTTGAGAGCAAGCCTAACAAGTTTAGCTACAAGTGTATTGCTCAAAACGAGGGTTGTCCATGGAGGGTTAGGGTCATTAAACCAACGTACGATGAGAAGTGGGTTGTTTCAAGGTGGGGTGGCAACCACAATTGCTTGAATGACCATATTACATAGGGTCATAGACAGGTTGATGTTGATGTTGATGTTATTGCTTCACATATAACATGTATGTTTTTATCACCATTTAATTTCGTGTATATGTCTTCAATAATGGTTCTTTAAGGTTGATAATGTAAATGTGAGTGTTGTTTTTTCATTGTTAGGAATGATTAAGGAGGACCCATCTGTGTCAATTGCCTTGGTTCGGGAGAGGGTCAGCCATTCATTTGGATTCAAAGTTTCATATCGGAAGGCCTGGTATGCAAAGCAGAAAGCAATGGCAATGATTTATGGGGATTGGGAAGAATCTTACGCATTTTTGCCCAGGTGGTGTAGCTACATGCTTCGTTTTTCCCCAGGTTCTTTTTACGATATCCAGACCAATGATTATTTCGTGGCACATCGCCTGGTACAGACAAAGCGTGTGTTTCATCGCATGTTCTGGACTTTTAGACAGTGTTGCGAAGCATTCAACTTTTGCAAACCCATGATTCAGATTGATGGAACACATTTGTATGGCAAGTATACAGGTAAATTGTTGATGGCCACGACTCAGGATGGCAATAATGAATGTCTGCCACTGGCATTTGCAATAGTTGAGGGGGAGACTTTGGAAGCCAGGGAATATTTCCTTGCTAACATTCATCTCCACGTCACACAAAGACGAGACATATGTCTGATTTCAAATAGGCATCGGAGCATACTATCTGCTGTGGCGAATCATGCTGGTTGGCAACCACCTTTTGCTCATCACGTGTTTTGCCTTCGTCATATTGCCAGTAATTTTAATCAAAAGTTCAAAAATCAACAGTTGAAGAAGGCCCTTATGAATTTAGGTATGGTTAACAAGTATATTCAATCTATTAAAATCATAAATTATTCAACAGAAAAGTGTTAATAATATGACTGTTTTGCAGGTCACAATCCCTGTTTGAATCATTTTGAGGCAGACTTTGCACGATTTCGTGATAGCAGTCCTGAGGTTGCCGAATGGATTGATGCCATCCCCAAGGTAAAGTGGACACGTGCATATGACGTTGAAGGGAGGAGATTTGGTCATATGACAACAAACTTGTTTGAATCAGTTAACCGAGTGCTGAAGGGAGCAAGAAACATGCCTATCACAGCTCTGGTGAAGCACACATACAATAGATTAGTTGAATATTTTGTGAAGAGGGGTACAGCGGCTATTTCACAAGTTGATCCTTCGGTACGACATTGCAAAAATGTGGTTGATGCTATGAGGCATAATCAGACAGTTACTACAGGCCACCATGTACGCACATATAAAATTTTGGAAAGCATTGGTGATATGAAGCATGACTTGATGTTGTATGAAACTTGAACTGAATGTGTGAATGCTTGTATAGCTGAATCCATTTGAAATGGAAAACAATGTTTGATCTGATATCATCATGAGTCTAGCTTAATACCATAGCCAGTGAGGATTGTGCTTATACAGTTAATTTCTTTTGAGGGATGCCTCACTGTGATAGTACACTAGAACTTGATCTGTTTCTCTCTGATGCATGCATAAGTTGATGTGATAAAGGTATTTTGTTCTATTAAGTTTGGGCCAAATAGACTTCCTTGAATTATTACCATTGCTAGCCCCTTGAGCTTGAGACCTTTTTGTTCACTCACCTGATATAATACATTAACCACTTTAATTCTTCTACCTTAATTGAGATTGGACAACTGAGTGGTTCAGAAAGAAAAGCATATAAAAAGCAAGGTGAATTCCATTAGAAACTTAAGGGATGAAATGTTAAAGAATGGTCTTCAAGTGAAGCCAACAAATGTTCAGCAAGAAAATGCAATGTCAAGAAAAAGAAAAGAAAAGAAAATGATAAAAAGGAAGTAATGGAATGAAAACCCCAGTTTTGAATTGAATGTCTCTGAATTTAGCAGGGTTCAATCTCAATGATTATTAGTCACTGTCCAAAATATTCCTACCCATTGAGCCAGGCCAAGTTACAACCCTATCAAGACCTTTTGATCAACTTTGCATGTGTTTATGTTTCTTATCTTTAGGATCTAGAGAATAGGATCAAACCTATAGTAGTGCTAGAGCTGTGGTGGATTGAGAGATTATAATACCCAGACACTTGAGAGATGAGTGAATAATTACCTTAGTGAGGGGTATTCAAGTTAGACTTCAATGTTTGATGGATTTGAAAATCTTTGTCTGAAGTTTTGAATTGGTTCAGTTATTTGTAGCATTTTAAGCTCAGGGATTGTTTTATTCAATGTTAATTCTAGAGAATTGATCCATGCTTCCTACTTGAACTTTGTTTATTGTTGTGGACAACAATATCTAAATCTGAGAATTGTTTGATATGCGCCTAGCATATAAGGTTTTCCTAAGCTTTTTAGAGCGAGAATTGAGCATTAAGCATGGATAATTGCCCTCTTGTGTTATGATTTGAGCTAATGTGATGAATTGCCAGGAAATCAATCAAAGGTGCCAAGATTAAGCAAAAATCAGAAGGAAAGACCAAAGCTTGGAAGAAGACTCTGGCGCCATCAGCGCCAGTAGCTGCGCCAGGAGTGCCAAAAGCATTGGTAGCGCCAGCATGGCACCAGGAGCGCCATATTCTCTGGACCTCAGCGCCAAGAGCGCTAAGATGGCGCCAGGAGCGCCACATTCTCTGTCAGCCAGCGCCATGAGCGCCATGTTGGCGCCATTGGCACCATTCGTTCTGTAAGTTGGCGCCATCAATGCCAGGCTCGCGCCAAGGGCGCCACAGGTCGACAAAAGCCCTATAATTAAAGTTGTCAAGGGCAAAACAGGGACTTCACAAGCTACACTATAAATGCTTGAACCTCAGCATTCAATGCACGACTTCTTAGAGGGAAACAACACAAAATAGGGTTCTAGAAAGCTTGGGTACCTTAGTTAGGGTTTTGGGAGCTTGAAGGTTCAAGTGGAGGTGTTCTCCATCTTCTTCTTCCTTTACTTCAGCTAGGTATGCCATTTTTAGTAACACAGCCACCCACAATGAGGTTTGGCTAGTTTCTTATTGTAGTTAGTGCTAAGCATTGAATGTAACCTCTTTTGGATTGTATTGGATACTATCTCTCATTTATATCAAGTTATTTCACTTTATCTAGTTGAATGCATGTTTCTATCTCCCTGGAACTGATCACTCTGGTTGGGTACTGAAAGCTAGGGTTTACAATAGAAATATTGAGATTCTATGCTTGGACTTGGATAAAGTGAGAAGCTTTACATTGACTAGGGATAGAAGTGTATGCTTGCAACCATTTAATGCATCATTTAATACTTGACCTAACTGATATCGCTAAGGAATTAGGGTATTAAAGTGGGTTAAAGGGTTAAGATCACTACGGGAGTAGGGCTTAGCTATTATTATATAAAGATGCATGTTGAGTGACTTGGGATAGATGAATGTAGCAGACAATACATGTAAGAAGGTAGGAAGCATTTAGTGTGAATTGCCCTAGCTACTTCACCACATATATCATTACAACCCTTCATAGTCTGTCCATAATATTCATGTTTATAATTAGGTTTTAATTTAATTCGTTATACACACACCACAACAACTTTATCAATTTTATTTGTCATCCAACCTATTGGTTAAATTTATAATTTAATTGATCAACAATCCTCGTGGAAACGATATCTTCTTATCACTTTATTACTTGTACGATCGGTGCACTTGCCGAATACGCAACAGTATACAATAATCATCAATGCAAGAAAAATAACATATTAATTAAAAAAATAAACATAGATAATAATAAAGTTTGTTTTACAAAATAATATATAATATTAATTTAATTAAATTATAATTTTGATTTCTCTACTTGTAAATCAATACTTTTAATCTCTCTATTAGACGGTTGATATTATGCTTATATGACAAAAGATTAAATAAAATGAAAAAAAAACTGTCTTTGTACAAATTGAACAAATGACATGTTATACAATGACAAAGCATTAAAGAGCTATACCACTTACTTTGTTTGGTAAATTTTATAAACAATATTTTCTATGTGTCATGACTTCAAGAGTTATTAATTTTTTTCTAATTATAAAAATTTACAAATTAAACAATTTTATTTAATACATAATTCTTTTTACTTTTATGGGTAAATAACCAAATTTGTTTCCTAAAGTGTGACATGATGATAAATTAGTCTCTGAAAAATGAAAAATAAATTTTATCTCTAAATTGTAAAAATGTGACAAATTAATCATATTTGTGAAATCATTTTGTCATTAAGTTGTAATGTTCAAGGATCAATTTGACAATAAATTGAATTTTTCGAAAATCAATTTGACATTAAGGTTCAAAGTTTAAGGATCAATTTGTTATTAACGAAAGTAAGTGATACAATGGTTTAATGTGGAAAGTAATATAGTAATTGTAAAAAAAGATTGACATTAATAATGATAATAATTATTATTATAAACTTTAATAGTGACAATTTATCATTATTGTTTTATATATTTGGGACAATTTATTATCATCACTATTATGTATAATTATTAGTAACAAATTATTTTGTCACAATAAAGGTTAATTTTACTGACATTAAAAAATATTGTTACTAGTACATGCAGTAGTGACTTGAGTACTAGTGACAATCAAAATAATGTCACAAGATTTTTATAGTGACGATTTTATAACTTTTAGTGATGAATATTACCATAAAAAAACTAGTTTTTTTCTTGTTGTGGGATTAAATCGCACGTTATGCCATGATAATTATTTGTAATTTATGTGTTTTCTGTTTTTATACGTATTTATGTTCAATTAATTAGCATTGAATTTAGGAGTTACATTTTCACAAGTTATTTTTACTGTGTCTCAATTATATATAACTCAACATTTTTATTCTTGTATTGTTCTAGTGATGTATGAGAAGAAGGGGTGAAAGGGAAAAAGAAAGGAATGCAATGTAAAAATCTCGTTGATTTTGCACATGTGGTGAGTGGGAACAATACCATTGACGACAACTTCTTGGTTGACCTTGCTCTTTTGATTAAGTTCATTAAGGATGTCCTAACTAGCCTACATGAGTAAGTGATATAATGCCTTTCCAATTAACTTATTTATTATTTTGTTAATGCCTTTAACCAACCTTTACCTTTGTGTGTTCTACAACTTAAATTTTATGCTCTTTTTTCACTTTGTATAAGAATTTATTTGAAAAAAGAATTCACCACTCTTAAAGATAAGCCTCAATTCAACTATTATTTGTTTTGTTGATTATTTTAACCATCTCAAACATTAATGTTATCTCCACCTAAATCTATTAAAGTCTAACATAGTTTTTGTGGTTTTCTTGTCAATGGTCAATTGTTCCTTCCTCTAGAAAGAATAAGTTTTACATTGCAATGTAAAACCCCTAATATTGGTTACTACATAGTTTTCCCATCTCAGTGTTGCTTCAATAGTCTCTTTTATGAATTTAAGAGATTAAATTTTCATCTCACCATAAGCATAAACAATTAGCTAAAAAGTAAGACCACATTGCCTTACTGATGTATGGAAAGTAGGAGGTGGAAGAGAAAATTGTGTCCATATATAGAGAGGTTGCAGGTTCTAGTAATGAAAGTGAAAGTTTTTATATAATTACAATAAATTTGTAATTGCTTAATGTAATAGAACACACCACCAATCAATTATATAAGTAGTTACACTTCTTTGAATCTTTATGTCATAACATGAATTTAAGCTCTTTAAAATGGTAAAAGAGATTGATGGAAACATTTAGTTTTTCAAGTATTAGCTACCTTATGTTCTCGTTATGAAATACGTACATGTTTCCTTACTTTAATTAATGTAGATTCACACCTACCCATCCACTTATGCGATGAATTCTTCATTGTAATTACAAGTATGCTTTTTTTTGTAGATAGGATATTTATTAATACCAATGTACAAGCATTTGACGTAATATTTATTCTTGTACATTTCCAGAAGCCTCAGATAAAACTACTTATAAGCATTTTCTTTGGTGGGAAAAATTTAATCTGAATTATTCAATGAAGTTTTGGTATATGTTCACTCACAAAGCATTGTTTATGTGTAAATCTAAATCATAAGGATACAACATAATGACTCAGATTAATATACACAAAGAGCCATCTGGTACAAATTTTTCAAGTGAAGAAGCAAATGAAGGCACTCAATCAAATGGTTGTTAGCAATGCCCCACGACGATGATGGTTCCAACCTCTAAACATTGTCCAACGGAAGGAATATGCCCTTCATCTAAGAAGTATAAAAGTGTTGGACATAGAAAATGGAAGACATATGCGACCAAGATCCGAGATCCATTTCAAAAGCGTCGTTTGAAATGGGACGTGAATCTCAGTTGCATATCTCTCCCTTTTTCTACGTATAACACCTTTATACTTCCTAGATGAGATGCGCTTTACTTCGTTGAGGTCGAGTTTATCGTTTGGAACCAAAATCTTTGTGACACATCACTTTGTACCATTTGATTGACGTCCTTTGTTTGCTTTTTCACTTAAAGATAATCTGGACTTTTCTCATAAGCTTATTGGATTTTTCTTTCTTGGATGCAACTTTTTGTTTTCCTTCTCATGTTTATCTTCCTTTTATAGATTTCGTTTGAGAGCTTTCCATTTTGAGCCTCAACTTAAATTTTAATAAAGGGAAAGGAAACAAAAACATAGGAGAAATGAATACAAAATTATTTAGAAAAAATAAATATGTATATAAAATCAATATAAATAATGAAATTATATTTGAAAATAAATATTAATTTAACATTATGTAGTTAACATATTATTTATATAAATATATAATTGAATGGATCTTTTGTATACAATTATATCATTATTATTGAATTAAGATTTTACTTAAGATTTTACATAATATTTTTTCAATGTATAACTGGCGTTGACATTGGTTTGTACATTAGCATAGTTCTAGATATTAAGGATGTTTAAAACTCAATCAAATAATTTGTAAACTGTTAAATTGATTAAAAAAAATTGAAAATCACTTAAACTGAAAATCGTAAAAACCAAAAATCTAAAAAATTACATATTTTTTGTGGTTTGGTTTGGTTTTCGAATCTTGTTATAAAGAATCGAAACAAACCGAACAAACCACATATTATAAATTATGTTACTTTTTATTGTGATAATTAATAATAAGTATTCAATAATTTAGTACTTTTTATTTGCTTTATAATCTAGATATATATTTTACTTTCTTGTGTTAAAAAGGATGTACTATCATTGTTAAAAAAATAGTGTTAAATATCAAGTGATGTATAAATTATTATTATATTACAAAAAGAGTGGGTAATATTATTTTATATTAATGTTAAATAGAAATGAAGATAATATTTTTTAATTAAAACATATTAAACAAAATTTAATAAAAATAAAATTTATTTTTAAAATTATATAACATATATAATAATTATGTAAGTTTAGTTGATAAATTTAAATGATGATAATAGATTAAAAATTCCGCAAAACCAAGCCAAACCAAACCTCCGCATATTGGTTTGATTTGGTTCAAATTTGATATTATATTTTAATTGAACCAAACCAAACCGAATAACATTTTTATTTTATGTTTGGTTTAGATGACTTTTCGTCTAAAAATCTGAACCAAACCGTACTACAAACATCCCTAATAGATATAATTGCTCACAAAGCCTTTATTTTGGTGCGTAAAACTTTAACATAGTTTATTAAGTGGATTTTCGATATTCAAAACAAGTATACTTTTATTTTGTATTTGAATTTTTATTATCGGTTAGTTACAACAATCTTATCAAGTTATGTATTTTGAATTCACATTAGTTAATAACTAACTTAATTGTATATGTTATAAATTTTCAATTTACATAATAATACTGATAATAATAATATAAATTATAGTAAAAATTAATATTAAAAAATATTTTAATAAATTTTATATTATTTTATATGTATTGTTGAATATTTATCAAATAATGTACATAATTAAAAAATGTCTTGTATTTATCTATGTATTAAATGCACCTTATGATGTTTTGTCAATTTCTACTCTTTCATTAATTTTTATTAGTTAAAATCAATTTCAAATATAAAATAAACCATAGACTAAAAATGGGATTGTTATGGATATTTGGGATGAGCCTTCATTTTTCGATCGGATGAGAGAAAGTTTGATTTCATATTGATTACTTATCTCTTTGTTGGACATATGTTCCTATCGAACAGAATAGGAATAAACAAGGATAAATTTTTAACAATAAAAATAAAAAACAAATTGATAAAAGGATTAGAAAAGCTAAAGATACTGACAAAAAACTTGTGTTATGAATGACTAAAAGTTATAAAAAATTTGAGAATTACAATTTAAAATCTGAAAAAGTTGAGGAAATGAAAACTTAATTATAGTAAAACTCTTTTTTTTCATAATAGAGACATGCACACTTGTTGCTGTACGACTTCAGTTGGGAACGATTTCGGAGCAATACTCTTCGATTTTTAGGTACTCTTTTTCTTTTACCAACTTTTAGTTACTGAATCAATCAAGCCGTTGTTGAATTTCAATTCTGAAGCTTGTTTACTTTTCCCGTAACTTTCAACCCTCTTTTGATTAGGACCCCGTTGCGTTGACAGGTGCATTTGTTGCGTTCTGCAACGCTTCCTTGCTAGTATTTAGTTTGATCATTTTGCAATGCCACGTTATTTTGGTTTTTCTTTGATTTGGATTTCTCACTTTTTGTGGTTATTCCCTTCCGAGCTATGCGTGTTAATTATGATTCTAAGCACAGGCAAGCTAAGCATGTTTATAATTTTGAATTTGGTATAGCATTTTATTCGTATGCATGTGAATGGGATTATGCACCGTTAATAGTAGATATTTTAAAAAAGTAGATGCAATTATAATATGCTTTAGCAATTTTGACCAGTTAATACCTTTTGATAAGGAAGATGGGATGCCATTATTATGATGTGCTCGCTAGCTGTTTGATAAATGCTCCAGTTGAATCTTTTTGTATAAGATGTGGTTTTGGCGAGGTCGATAGTGTGCACTGTTAGAATAATCGTGTGCTTAATGTAATCAACTTAAGGAATTAGTTCCCTGAGCTAGTGATACGGAGTAAAGTATGACATTTTGACCAATTTGTTGGTTAGTACTTATCTGTGGATAAGAAGGTAGATAGTATTAATATAACCAACACTTAGATATAACGTTTGTTTATGTTGCAGGGACTGGATAGTTTAACCTGTTGCACTACTCTGTGAAATGGAAGATCCATCATTTTTCGATCGGATGATCAGTCATCTGAGAGCAACTTGCAAGTATGACTTCCTCCATATGATGTTTATTTGAAAATTTTAGCACAGCAACTGCCAGTGTCACTTTGCTGTAACTGATTGATTTTTATTAATTATTGTATAAAACAATTAGTTATTTGACTGAAGAATTGTTCCATCATATCTATAAATCTATGGAAGCTAATTTCAAAACTTTGTATATTACTAATTAGGTTCAGTGGGGATTGACTACGGTAGCATAGTTTGCACAATTACAATGATAGCTGTGTGATAGTGTTTTTAACTTGTTATGACACTGTGCTCCTTGGATTATACATGGAGCAGTCTCACCTGATCTGATTCTTTTCTATTGGAATTTTTGTGATAATGTAAGGTACTATACTGGTTATCCAAAGGACCTTGGACCATCACGGGTTATTCATTTTACCTCTGAGCGTGAGTTTGTCAAACTCCTTCACGAAGGTTTCCCTGTAGTTGTTGCATTTACCATCAGGTGATCTGGAGTCAGCTTCTGGATTCTCATTTTGTCCCCCTGTCCCCCCCGCTACTTTGAATATCACTTTTGGTCTGAATGGAAAGGAAAAAGAAGTAAAAATATTTTTGAATAACTACTTGCTATTTAATAATGCAGGGGGAATTACACACGGCATCTTGACAAAGTATTAGAAGAATCTGCTGCTGAGTTTTATCCAAATGTAAAATTTATGCGTGTAAGTTATTTTTCATCAATTCACTCTTTTAAGTGTTGGTAGTCATATCAATAACATCACACATGATGAAGCATAGCACCTACTCATCAAATAGAATCACAAAAAACAGAGACACTTGTCCTTATTAGTCTGCAATGTTGGAGTTTACCTTAGAGGAGTGTATGCACTAGGTCAACAATAAAATAAATATTTTATCATGTTCCTTTCTGTAATTTATTGCTTGGGAGTAATTTACTATTTCCTTAGGTTTTGGCTACTTATTTTCTATGCACTCTGTAACAGGGTTGTTATTTTCTGGTGCTTTGTAGGTTGAATGTCCAAAATATCCTGGGTTTTGTATAACTCGGCAGAAAAAGGAGTATCCATTCATTGAGATATTTCACAGTCCAACACAAGTATGATATTCCTTGGTCCTTACCTGTTCACTGCAGTCTCATGATCTCATCACTTCACTGCCTATGCTGCTCATTGGAAGAAATAATAATAAATTTTGTTTTGATTTCATGATTAAGACGTGGTTTTAGTTCATAGGTTAATCTTTTTAGTGACTTAATCTTGTTTTTAATTTGAAACTTGTCTTCTTTTTTCATGCAGGCAGCTAACCAGGGAAGGGTAGTTGATCCAAATATTACTAAATACAACGTGAAGGTCCTGCCGGTAAGTTATTTTGTTCTCCTTAGTCTTTGGAGCATCTATTACTGATCATGATTATTTGTATTTTGAACTTTCTCTCACTCTAATACACAAAACATATCTATGGCTAGGTGGTAAAGCTAGTAATACTACATAAAAAATAAAAATTGAACTTACCTGATCACTATCTTTGCTTCCATTTTTGAAATATTGTAATTTTGTTCGATATTCATTTTTGTGAACTTGCAGTTCAACTACGATGTTAGTGCTTATGGTTTTAGAGAATTCTTCAAGCGACATGGTATATGGGCATCAGATCCAAAGTAGGTGGAAAGATTCTATCTCTAATACACTAAGTGCCGTACCTCATCATGCTACCTGTTTGAACAAAATGTAATTCTGTATATCTTCACAAATCCACAACTTGAAGATAGTTATATTTACCAGTAAGGTTGATGCCGAAACCTATAACTATGGTTTTGTAATTTTGTTCTCGTCATGGACATTTTTTGTCTTTTCCTTTTATTTAAGCATTTTCAATTCCTCTATGTTAAAAAGTTATCCAACTGCTAGAGTAGAATCTAGAAGCCGTTTCTCATCAAATCATATATTTAAATTCTGCCCCTCATTCATTTACTAAACATTGAAAAGTACCCATTTAAAAAGGTGTGTTTGTTTAATTTAAAGAAGACTAGAACCAAGATCTTTCAAAGACGCAACAAAGCTCTTAAGAACTTGTAAATTTTAATAGTTTTTCTAAGGATCATAATAATAGAAAATCAAAGAAAATTTGAAATATATGATTCTTACAAATAATAGATAAAGAGTGTGTACCTTTCTTCTTAGTGAGACTTCTTTTCGGTGTGTTTTGATTTCTTAAAAGAGGAAAGAAACAAAATTTCACTTCCTTTGACTATTCTTTCTATTCTCTCTATCTTTCGTGGTGGTGGCTAAGGTTGAGAGTATAATGACCCTCAGGTCTGTCGTGACTGGTGTGAAGTTCAGCACTGGAAGTGTTAAGGTTTTCTGCAAAAACCAATGCAGAGGCATGGCACGATCAGCGCCAAAGTTTCTGGAGTATGGGGCGAGTGGTGCCATGGTGGCGCGAGTGGCGCCATAGGCTCTGGAGGTTGACGCCAAGGGCGCCAGGATGGCACAGGTAGCGCCACAGGTTCTGGATAGTGGCTCGGTTGGCGCGGGAGTGGCGCGGATGCATTGTTAGCAAAATCGCGATCTGACTCGTAAGATCGTACAATTTTGTGATTTTTCCTTCCAGCGGCGATCCGGATCGGTCGTATGATCGGAGGCGAGTGGGATCGGGGTAAGATCGCGAGTTTGATTGTAGGATCGTAAGATCCTCGATCCCTCAGCGATCCTGTTTCAGTTTAGGAATTAAAGCCCTAACCTTTGGTTGTTTGTCAAACTCGCGAAAACACCCAGCCGCAACATCCCGACGCACCTCCCGACCTCCGCGCGACCCAGCGACGGCTTACGGCACCTCCCGACCTCCGCGCGACCCAGCGAGTTTGACGGCGCTCACGATAGAGGAAGACGGCGACGACGACGGCGACGACGAGAGGATAGCGGCGATGGCAAGAGAACGCGCGTGACAGGAACGGGGAAGAGAGAGCTGAGCGGGGAAAAGAGAGGAGAGGGTTGAGTGGGTTGGGAGAAGAGAGAGCTTCGCAGAAGTGATGGAGCTGAGGTTGGAGGTTTCTGGTTGAGTGAGTTGGTAGTGGTTGAGTGGGTTGGGAGTGGGAGCTTTCTAGAAGGTGGGCACCCATCCCCTATTTTCAGCAAATCCCACCCGGTCATACCTTTTTATTTATTTATTTTTTTCCTTTTTTCTGATAAGCCACACTTTTTCAAAATTGAACCTTTTATTTTAGAAAAAATTCCATTAATTTGAAGTTTAAATCTAAACAAAGGTTAACATTGTTTAAGGTTTTGTTGTTTTGCGAACGGTTATTTACAATAAATATTGTATGTACATTAAACTTTTTTACTCTTTTATTTATTCTCTTGTTAAAAAATATTGAAATATTTTAAAATCTAATTAAATTACATTGACAAAATCAAGATTTTTTATTTATTTTGATGTTATTGTGTTTAATTATTTATTATTATGTAAAATTTTATTTTATATTATTATGTATTTCAATACCTTTTTATTATGTAAAATTTTCAATACCTTTTTATTTATGTTATTATGTAAAATTTTCAGCGAATTCCACACGGTCATACCTTTTTATTTATTTATTTTTTCCTTTTTTCTGATAAGCCACACTTTTTCAAAACTAACATATATGAATTAATGTTATGTACTTATGTTATGACTTATGAGTTATGACTTATGAACTTTTATATATGAGTCTAGGTTTGTTTATTTATTGAGTTTTATCACTTTTATGCATATAGAATATATATTATATATTGGAATTTTAGGTATTTACATAGGTAGGATCTACGATCCGATCTTACGATCCTCGATTTACGATCTTTCATCCCCCCTCCCGATCCTAAGTAAAATCTCGATTTTAACAACCATGCGCGGATGGCGCCATGTGTTCTGAAAGCTGGCGCCATCAGCGCCAGAGTGGCGCGATTGGCATGACATGTCGGTCAGGCCTAGTATAAAAGGGTCAGATTACGAATTCTGGACCCATTTTCACCTTCTTCTTCCTCTGAACGCCTAGACCTCCATTGTTGAAGCTCCGAGCTTCATCTTTGCACCATAGTTCACCCAAATACTTTCCTTTCACCACAAAACATGTTGGAAACCTGTAGTGAGCCATAATCCTTCATCAGTTTCCCCTGAAAACCCCTTAATCAGAGAGTCCCTTTTCTCAAGGGAAGGTTGGAGAACTCGAGTTTGGCGAGGAACAATGGCTTTTCACGGACACCCAGGCTAAGGGAAGAGGTCCAGAGGCCTTTCTCACCATTTCTGAGGTAAGAAACTCGAGATTTCTCGATTGATTTATGATTTGGGGTTTTGGGTGAATAGTGACCCACTTGTGATAGGGCTTGTTTTAGCCTTGGGTCCTTTAGAAAAACATGTTTAGAATGATGTGAGGATGAAGGATTAGCTCCCAGATGTTAATTTGGTGAACTTTGGTTCTTGGCTCTGAGTTATGTATGTGTGGCTTGTGTTTTGAGTCACTTGATGTTTATATGACATGCAAGGGCCTTGTTAATGGTTTTGATGTGCTTGAGAGGCCATATGAACGGTGTCTTGTGTGTGATATGGACCGTTCAAGCCCTAAGTGATTTCTTGAGTCTGTGGTGACTCTGATGCCTTGATTAGGCTGAGATAGACCACTGAGGGTCTATGAGATGCCTAGTGAGAGCTGGGATATGATGAACCTTAAGTTAGAAGACATAGATCGATATGGAAAGAAATGGTGTTTCCTTTTATTCTAACGGTGGAGAACCGTTATTGATTGATTGTCTGCATGCCTGATGTAGGGCGTGAGATTCATACTGCTGGTGGTGGTCACCACGAGGTCGGGAGAGCCGACATTGAGCTGAGACCAGGTAAGCTCATCGTTCTTGGGGAATGTTTCCCTTGCTTTTGTTTCACCATTCCCAAGAGGGTGATGATTTGGTGTGCCATGCATTTGGATATTGTATGTTGTTGTTATATTGAGACATGTATGTGATGTTGAGAGAAATATCATTATGGCATGTTGGCAATTGATGTTAGTAACACTGTGATAGTGTTATGCTTTGTATTGATTATGAGATGAATGTGATGATAATGCTGTGTGATATGATTGTATGAGAATTCTCTGGCCAGTAGAATAGGGAACTATGGACCCCTTGGGAATGTGCCCTTAAAGCCATAGGCGTCCATGTAAATCCTGAGAGAATGTGCCCTTCTTTGGATGATCTTTCTCAAGTATGGGCGGGAAAAGTCCTGAGGGAATGTGCATTTAGTTAGATGATCTTCCTCAGGCATGGAGAAAGGGAGAGTCCTGAGGGAACGTGTCTTTCAGTAGATGATCTTCCTTAGACACTCAATTGGGAAGTTCTGAGAGAACGTGCCCTTTTATGGATGATCTCTCTCAGGAAAAGTGATGGGTACATATGTTGTTACCCCTATAATGTGATACGCATGTAGTGTGTTACATGTGAGCCATGAAGGTTGAATGTATGAGTAATGTTTATTTCATATTGATTATGTTGTATATATATGCTTGGAAGTGAACCAGGGGGAGGGAGATCTCCAAGGACCCTGAGTTTACTGAGATCATTATCTCACCTCTGTTGGGGCTCTTGTTGCAGGTGATGGTTCAGGAGTAGCAGATAGATCCCAAGGCAAGAGGCCTGAGTCGGGATAGCTGTGGATAGAATCCTAGGCATAGATGACTGAGCATGTTGGCTCACATTTTTTATTATGCCTGTATTTGTACAGTTTTGAGAAAGTGTGTGATGTAAATGACAGAAATTCACCATATATTTATATAATGTATATTCGTTTTTAAATTAAGCTTCCATTATTGAGCTATATTTATGTTTGCTGCGCTATTCTGATACAATAACAATGTTAATACACCGGGTGCACACAGGGTGTTACAGAGAGAATACTCTAATGTCAAGAATAAGACTTTATTTCACATTAGTGGGTATTAATTCCTTTATAACCACTACTCTCATCACATAGTAGTTGTCTTTAGAAATTGATCCGCTTAAGCTCACAATCAATATACAACTTAGTCCATCACATTTATTATTTATTTATCAATCAGTAATAAGCCACATGCGTCTCACATGAGACATTAAATCTTGCATTCTCTTACTTGACTCGTGACATTACCAAATATCATGGATGGATAAATAAATAAATTAAACTTACGTAATACACATTGAAATGATTAAATTGTTACATACTTGGACACATCATAATTTCATAATTAAGAATACGTACTAATTCAAGTTATGACAGTTTTACATCACTTAATCGACATAATCTCTTCCATGTACCGCAAATTAGACTTCTTAATATGAACATAATTAGCAGCACATAATGGTCCAACAGAATGTCTTTATTTAAGATGGTACATGCTTACATTACTCTAATACAAACATGCATGCAAACATAGAGAAAAAGTAATCAGAAACATACCATATGTGAGCTCAAAATGTCAACAATCCAAAACAAAAGTAAACATTACACTCAACAATCCTTAATAACAATAATGTCCATATTTTCAACATGCTCAATAAATGTCTTCGGCGGTAATCCCTTTATCAAAGGATCAACTATCATGAGATTTGTGCTAATATTTTCTATTGACACTCTTTGTTTTTGAACTTCTTCTTTAACGAAAAAGTTGAAAATAATATGAACACACACAATTAACCAAGAGGGGAACGGGGTGAATTGGTTAAAACATGGTCTTTAAAAATTTCTTTGAAACAAACAATGGATTTAAGATCGTATCACAAGGACACCTTTTTTGAAAAAGAAACTTTCAGTTAATCAAGACTCACCTTTCACAGAAAGCAATAGCAGAAAAAGTTTATCTGCTAATCTTGAAATGATTATCCTAAAGACTAGCAATCAATGACGGAAGATGAGATTAAGAAAAAGTATACAACAACAAAAACTATATTGGTTCCCCCCTCAACAAGAGAAGCTACATCCATTTTCTTATAACCAAACCTTGACTAGAGTTCCACTATCAACAAAATTTGTTCTTTATAAGCTTACAAAAGATCACCCTTAATCAACCCTAGATAAAGAATTAAAATCTAAACACCCTTTAGACTTCTAATGATCAAGACATAGAGAAACTCTTCTTTACTCTTCCCTCTAGAGGATCATACTCTAGACAAGCTTAAAGAACCCTTTCGCAATAGCAACTAACAAACTGAAATGTAAAAATGAATTACAAGCAAAGTTTTACAGGAGAGATACAACCTTATGATCCAGAGAATGCAAATGCAAATGTTTACCAATCTGAGATCAGGTTGAAAGAAAGCAAGTTTCAAACCAAACTCTCCAAGCAACTCCTTTGAAATCTTGTCTACAAAGAATTCAATCAATGATGCATGAAGATCTTGAATTGTAGGACAAAAGCTTTGTTACTCAGTGTATTTTCTCTCAATTCAGAAGCCTTTTGAAAATCAGTGAAAATCTCGAATTGTGAGAAACAACTTTTTATAGAAAACTATTTTAACTGAATGTAAACGATTAAATCATCCATGTAATCGATTATTTTCACTTAAGTAATCGATTAGTATAATATTTAATCAATTAAAGTGTTCTTAGTTATTTTTGGAAAAAATACATGGGCAAAGTAATTGATTAAACCGTCATGTAATCGATTAACACAAATAGTTTAGCTTTCATAAACGTGCTAAGTAATCGATTACGATTAGATGGTAATCAATTAACATAGGAAGATCTATTATGTGTTTTGTACTGTGTAATCGATTACCATTACCTTGTAATTGATTAATTAGTTCTTCATGGCTTAAGTAATAGATTACCATATTCTGGTAATCGATTAAGTCAATGTAAAAAATGATTTTTCCAAAACTTACCCATGAGTACTTGGCTTCTTTATGCAATCATGGAAATCTGAAGCTTTTTAACAAGACATGTGATTTGATAAAACATGAATGCATGCCAATGAATGATATTTATGCAATACACGGGATCAAAGGAAGAAACTCTTAAACAACTAACAAATTACATATGCCTTCAATTGAATGGCATGTAAAAGATAAAACTTGTCTAAGTCAAGGAACCTCCTCATCTTGATCCTTTTCAAGCTCTCCCTATATCTAACAATCTCCCTCTTTTTGGCTTTGACCATGCCAAACTTCAATTGAACATATTTAGCCTTCATGTGCTTTTAAGGGATGGATGCTAGGAGCTTTATACTTGAAATCTAAAATCAATTCAGCCTTTCTCCAAGAACAAGTGTCAAGTATACTTTGAATAAATAATGTATATTGTTCCCCTATCTTAGGTAATTTGATATTAAGTTCAGATAAGAGCAATAAATAATTCAGAGTTTAAGAAATTTAGAGTAAATTAGATAAGGATTTAACTTGCACATCATATATTTGTTTCTCTATATGTTTGTTTTTCTTCTCCCCCTTTTGGCTTATCAATGACAAAATATACCAGTGAGAATTAGATAAGCAAGGACGATGGAAACAAACAAAAGTTTTATTCATTAATCATAAAGTGTAGTACAAGGAAACATAACATTTTTTAAAAAATAATGGGGTGATCTCGTAGTTCCTACGGGGTGGAGACGATGGGGTCGGTCCATGGATTCTTTTTCGTAGCTGAAAATAAGAAAACAGTAACAACTCTTAAGCATTAAGTAATCGATTACTAGAGAGTTTTTATTTCAAAAATAACTTTCAGTAGTAAGTAATCGATTAATTCGATAGAGTAATCGATTACTCCAGATATTTTCTGTTTCTTGATTTCATTAAAACATCAATTAATCCGATAGTGTAATCGATTACTTCATAGAGGTTTAACTTTTGAAATGCACTGAAAGTACCAAGTTATCGATTAAGTCTCACTGTAATCGATTACTCCAGTGAAGTTTTGACTCTAAAATTATGTCTAAACCTTAAATAATCAATTCAAATGCATAATAATCGATTGCAACAAACAATTATGCAAAGTGAACAATGTTTTTCAACAGGATTTTGAATTTTAAACATATTGACGAGTAACCAATTTAGATGTTATATCATGTAGTCAGGCACATTATAAGCATGCTAGCATATATTAGATTCATCAAGGATACCTAGTATGTTTCTAAGAGCATAGAATCTATCTCTAGCTAAGGGTTTAGTGAAAATATTAGCCAATTGATTATTTGTTTCAACAAACTCAATTGAACAATTATGTGATGACCCTGAGACCTGGCATGGGTGGCGCGAGGCGCCATGTCCTTTCTGTAGAAAACCCTGTTAAAGGTGTGGCGCAGGTAGCACTAGGGCTAGCGCTGATGGCGCCAGACTCACTGGAATGTGGCGCCTGGGGCGCCAGGCTCACGTTCAGAGCGCGAGATTCTCTGAAGTTCACGCCTGGAGCGCCAGAGTTGGCGCTGGGGGCGCCAACTGGGTTGGTGGTGGCGCGGATGGCGCGGGGTGCGGCGCGGATCGCGCCACAGGTTCGGCAAGTTCACGCTGGTAGTGTGGGTGTGACGCTGATGGCGCCACAATGTCGATGCAGCTGGCGCAGGTAGTGCTGGAGGTGGCGGGGATCGCGCCAGACCTCTGGCAGACCCAGTATATAAAGGGGGTCGTGTTTTTCTGAGGAGAAAAACCTTCTCCTTCTTCCCCAGCGCCTTTCTGCCATTGATGAGCATCCCCAAGCTTCCTTGACCTTGATTAGTGACCCAAACCACTTCCAAAGCCCAGTAAACCTCCTAGAAACCAAGTTTGAGCTAGAATCCTTCCTCCACATTCATTGAAACCCCAGAAAACTCCTCCTCTGAGAGAGCCTGAAGAGAACTCGAGCTTGGGCAAGGAACGGCGGTGTTTCAGCTGCACCAAAGCTAGGGAAAGTTGCCTAGAGGCCTTCCTCATTAGTTCTGAGGTAAGAAACTCGAGTTTCTCCGATTGATTTTGTGTTTGGGGGGCTTTGATGAATAGTGACCCATTTGTGATAGGGTTAGAATTAGCTCTGGGTCCAGTTGAGAGATGTGTTTAGAATGATGAGAGGAGGAAGGATTAGCTTTCAGATTGTGATTTGGTGAACTTTGGTTTTGGCTTTAGGTTGTGCATGTGTGACTTAGACTGAGTCACTTGAATTGAGACATGCAGGAGCCATGTTGATGGGCTTGAGGTGCCTGTGAGGCCATGAGAATGGTGTCTTGTGAGATAGACCGTCCAAGCCCTATGGAAACCCAGAGTATTTGGGTTGTGAGAGCTGTGATGCTCATTGTTAATGGCTGGTGTTGAGTCTGTGGGGACTCTGAGGCCATGGTTGAGTTGAGATAAACCACTGAGGGTCTATGGAAAGGCTTGAAGTGGATGAGCCTGATGAACCTTAAGTTAGATAACTTGGGTTGATGGAAAGGACTGAGGTTCCTTTCCCAGAGGCAGTTGAGGACTGCTTGATCAGCTTGTTCATGTTATGTGCTTGAATGGTCTGTAATATGCGTTTGTATGCCTTGTTAGGGCTTGACATTGTGGGTGTCAGAAACGCAGGCCATAGTTCGAGGTTGAAGCTGTGAGGCACGACTTGCCAGGTAAGCTCATCGTTCTGGGGATTATTCCCTTATTTTTTGGTTGCCACCCAAGTGGGTGATGGTTGCATGCTATGTTTGATTATATATATATATATATATATATATATATATATGTTTATGTGCATGCTGTGGAGAGAAAGGCCAATGTGGCTTGTTGTGTTGATAATAATTGTTGTGAGCCTGAAAGGCTAGATGAACGGTGCTTAGAGTGAGACTCAGACCGTTCCAGAAATATGAATATATGATGGCCTAGTGTGTACTGGGCTGAAATGATGAACCCTAGGATAGACACTGAGATAGGGTGAGGGTGTTTTGGCACCTGTGGCTTCAGGTGTGTGGCCTTGGGCCTCTGGATTGATGAACAATGTGAGAGTGTTCTGTGACTCTTTATGAGATAAAGACCATGAGATGGTCAGTGCTGGAATCTATAGGATACTGGAATAGTATCGAGCTAGATGAGGTTCCCTAGCCAGAGGAAGAGTTTGAGAACTCCCTTGGAATGGCTGATACTCCTTGGGAGGTGCCACTGCTCTCCGCCTAAAGTCCTAAGGATGGATTGCCCTGTATGGATGTTCCTCCTTAGGCAGTGATGATGAAAGTCCTGAGTGGTTATCCTCAGGCTAGTTTCTGGGAAGTCCTGAGGGATGAGAGCTCCCTGCGTGGATAGTCTCTCTCAGGCAGGTGATTAGAGATCCTGAGGGATTGAGAGCTCCCTGTGTGTGGATAGTCTCTCTCAGGTATCTGACTGGAAGTCCTGAGAGATTGAGAGCTCCCAGTGTGGATAGTCTCTCTCAGGCAGCTGATGAGTAGTCCTGGGGGATTGAGAGCTCCCTGTGTGGATAGTCTCTCCCAGGCAGTGGAAAGTCCTGTGGGATGAGAGCTCCTAGTGTGGATAGTCTCTCACAGGCAGAGGACTGAAAGTCCTGAGGGATGAGAGCTCCTAGTGTGGATAGTCCCTCTCAGGCATGTGTTGTGAAAGTCCTGGACGTGATTGCCCCGTGTGGATGTTCTTTCCCAGGCCAGTGTATATGAAAGCCCTGGAGGTGATTGCCCTGTAAGGATGTTCTTTCACAGGCCAGGCTGTGTACAGATATGTTGTATCTCTAAGAGAAGGCTTCCTGAGGGGATGAGAGCCTAGGGCCTCTTAGATGAGCCATATCTAGATTCTTTAAGTCCTGAGTAGATGACTCAGGCAATACTTGTTTTAGTGGATGAGGCGGTGCCTCTCTGGTATGGAAAGTGTCCAGTGGTTGACACTTATGTTAAGGTACCTCTGTGAGACGAGTCTGAGATGGCTTGAGAGCCAGTATGAGGTGGGATACCTCTGATGCTGATAGCATCCAGTTAGTACCCAAATAGTTGGGAATGTGTGATAGCCAGAATGATGTCCTAGGCTTTGTTATGATTTGTTTATGTGTCTGTGCTTGGGGGTGAACCAGGATAAGGGAGGATCTCCCAGAACCCTGAGTTTACTGAGATGTTTATCTTACCCCTGTTGTGGGTTGTGGTTTTCAGGTGCTTCTAGAGGAGAGGAGCTACCACAGGGCAGGAGGCCCTAGCTGAGTGTGCTTGAGTGGTCATGGACTGCAGATGAAGACTAGAAGAGTTCTTTTTATCTCTGTGTTGTTTTTCCCGGTGTAGGGATAGGGTGTGTGTACACCCATTGTTATGTACATATTTATGTTGTATAACCACAGATGTGGTCTAGTATCTGTTATGTATATGTACATACTCTGTTGTTGTATGTATCGTATGAGGTTCCTCCTTTTTGTTTTTAGTTTTGGTATATCTGCTTATGTGGATGTTGTTTTTATGTTACATTTGGATCAACAAGGGCTTGTTTTATATGTGTTATGATGTGGTTTTATATTCCATGCATAATGAAATCAAGAAATTAGATTCTATCGCTTCCGCACCGCTTTTATATAACGCTGATAGCGCGATTATGATATTATTGATGATAACACGTCCGGGGTGTTACAAATTACCCTTTTGAATGTGATCACTAAGGAAATGATGCCTGATCTCAATGTGCTTATGTCCACTCCATTGGCTTTTGAGTAGGTGATTGACTAATCAATCTTTGCATTTGATTCATCTTTTTCCTTTATTGTTATCTTCATAAGTGACAAATCCTCCATCTTTTAGATTCACATTTGTAAGCATGAACATGTCACCTGTCATGTGTCTAGAGCATCCACTGTCTAGGTACCATACTGATGATTTTTCTCTAAGACACACCTGTAACAATTAAATCAAGTAACAAAGAAAGATACCCAATTCAGGTTGGGTTCATAAAGGTTAGCTATTTTTCTCCTTTTCTTTGGAACCCAAATGCAATCTTCATTAGGCACATAGAACCTTCTAGCATAGCACCTATGAGATGTATAACCTTTCTTCATGCAGTAATTGCAAGTTATAGATTTTGATGCTCTTTCAAAATGAGTCATTTGGTTATACTTTATTTTTGAAAAGGCTCTTTGTTTTGGTGGTAGAAACTTGATTTTTCCAAAAGGTTTTGCTCTATGTTTGTAACCCAAACCAGAAATATCTCCACATAACTTGACATATAGATTGGTTATACCTTATTTTTGAAAAGGCTCTTTGTTTTGGTGGTAGAAACTTGATTTTTCGAAAAGGTTTTGCTCTATGTTTGTAACCCAAACCAGAAGTATCTCCAACATGCTTGACCTGAAACCTGTTTTAGTAAAATCACCATTCTAGATTGGTTAACCGTTGGATCTCCTTTAAATTTTAAAGGTGAGTTTCTAACCCACATATGTAACTTTTGACCATGAGAAATTAATTTTTCACTGAAGCATAAATTCTAGAATCTGGTCAGCTCGCGCAGGCGAATTTTGCAGGCACTTTTGCTTGCCTGGGAGAGTCAATGCGGTGTTAAATATACATTTCAGCCTCCAAATCACAAAAATTGTGACTTCTCTTCCTCCCAACAGCCAAGCCACCTCCCACCATCATCCTCCACTACCCATAGCCACTAGAGACCACACGAGGCATCGCCGCTTGCCGTTGGACCACCGCACGAAGATGAACACTTTAATCAGAGCAAAATCTTCAAAACTAAACTCGAGGATCTAGTAGAGAAAGGAGCTCCCAATCCTTCTTTCTTGGTTTCCTTGAGGTAATCTTGGTTTCCTTTGTCTTCTTCTAGCTAGTTTAAGTCTCTCTTGATATCTCTTGTGATTTGGGTACCGTTATTGACTGTTTCTATACTTCCTTTGAAAAACCCTTTGAAAATAAGATGTTGTAAAAGTCTTCTTTTTATGAATATGATGTCATTTCTGTGATCCTTGTTGAACCCTGGTCACATTGTTGATTCAAGAGTGGCTATGTACAAATGAGCAAGGAATCAAGGCTCAAGTGTTTTGTGCTTTCAACATGCTCAAGGATAAAAGTTCCAAGAAAGCTTGAAGACGGATTTGATTAAATGTAAAAGGGAGTTTATGATCTGATAATCCAATTGAGCATATCATGCATGAATCATTCATCTAGGATTGTTAGATTAAAGGTCTTAGTAAAAGGAATTAACATGAAGGTCTTTTTAAAAATCTAAGTTTTTGGAAAAATAAAGTTCTACTGCAGTAATCGATTACATAAGTATTGGAATCGATTATTTTGTTCATCATACCTTTCAGAAAACAAACTAAGATCATTGTAATCGATTACATATCGAATTAATCGATTACTTAGGCTTTATATGAAAAATAGAAACCTCTGTCTTAATCGACTACAGAATTTGGTAATCGATTACATGCTTACTTAGAAATACATGACCTGCTGGCTTAATCGATTACACATCGTGATAATCTATTACATATTTCATTCTTGAAAATATGGTCACTCTGCCTTAATCGATTACAACAATCAGTAATCGATTACACAGTTCATTTAGAAAAATATGTCTGTCTAGTTTAATCGATTACTTCACAGAATAATCAATTACATTGTTCATAGCCTAAACTCAGATCTCATCAGGAGCACTTTAATCGATTACATTCTTGAATTAATCGATTACATATGCTAAATAATTGATTACAGGAGCGTGTTTAATCGATTATTTTCAGTTAGAAAGCTGTTATAAAAAGAACCCACTGCTCTGTGTTTTTGTAACTTGAGAATTTCGATTTCTGAGCATTCACAAACATTCACAAGCTTTCATTAGTGACTTTCTGAGGTTCAAAAGGAATCTTGGCTTCACAAATTCTTATGGGTTTTTGATTCAAAGAAGTGAAGCATCATTGTTCATCAAAGCATAAAGAATAGAATGCATTGAGTTAGTAATCTGTCATTCAACCTGTGAATCATTCATTTGCATGAGTTCTTGGATTATCAGGTGATATCTTTCCTTATTCTTTGAAGGTGTAAAACTATTATTTGAAATTTTTGTAAAAATTAGTCTATTGTAAATGGGTTTCTTACATGTTTAGAGATAGTGTTTCTCTAAGGACAGCTGAGTAGTGTTCTCAGTGTGAGTTTTGGTCTCTAAGGGTCTAATAGTGTTTTAGACTTCTGAACTTTATCTAGGGTTGATAAAGAGAGGCTTGTGATTGCTTGTAAGAATATTTTTTTGCAATAGTGGAACTCTACTCTAGTGTTGAGTAGAAGAACTGGATGTAGCTTCATAGTGTTTGAAGTGAACCAGTATAAAAATCTGTGGCTAATCTTTCTTCTCACCTATTCATCTCTTAATTGCTTTGTTTGTGAATAATCTCATTGCTCAGAAAGTTATACTCTGTTTTCTATTCTTCTTGGAAAAGGAATTTGATTGAATATTGATTCTTGGTTTTGAAACAATTTTTAAAGTGATAAAGATCTTGTGATAACTCTGATTTTAAATTTTTTAATTTACCAAGATTCAACCAATTCACCCCCCCTCTTGGTTGTGTTGAAGTATTCTATTCATTTTCACACATTGGTGTGATCAGAATTTTAAAATGATGTCTTTTGATGTGGACTCCTAAAACACCATTTTAGCCTCTTTTTAAATTTGAGTGTGTATTTGACCCCGAATGATAACGTTAGCCTTGTTTATGAAATCTATACTAAATTATCTTCAATTTGGTATATAGAGCTCTACGTTTGGACCAAAGCATGTGAACTTGAGAGATCCCAAAATGATGTTTCAAGGAGCTAATAGAGGGATATAGATAGGTAAGGGGAGTTCATTACGTAGTTACAGTTTTGATACCATAGTTGGAGGCCAGGGAATCCAACTATGAAGATAACTGCCTGTTCTTGTTGTGCGCTAGTTTTCAAGAAAAACTGTGTTTTTAAGCAATGGGATACGATGTATTTATGATTGATGTGTGTTTGTTCCTGTGTGTGCTCGTTTTCAAGAAAAACTATTTTTAACTAATGGAATGCAATGAATTGGCTTGTTGATGGATAAACTGCGAATGATATTATTATTGTGATGATTGGATTTTTGTAAAAAGTCTTAATTATAGAGGAGACTCTACCCAAAATTTTATAATATGTTTTCCTATTTAATTCTTTATTAAAATTTTTAAACGGGTATAAGAGTGTGTTTTCTATATTGCACTCCTCCTATTTAATTTAGAATTTTCCTAAAATACTAGTCTCGTGTTAATATGGATTGTGGATGAATGAGATGATATTGATGTCATTGATAATGTTGAAATGAGATGTTATTGATGTGTTGGTGATGATTGAATGAGATAATAATGATGTGTTTGATGATGTATAAATTATATAATGATGATGTGGTTGATGATGTTTACATGAGATGATGATGAAATGAATGTTGATGTTGAAATGAGATGAAGTTGATGTTTATGAAGATAATGTTGAAATAAGATGAATGTGATATATATAATGATGATATCAAGATGAGGTGATGTGTATGTACACTGATACCCATGGGGGTGCATGATTGGTCATCCTTGCAGGGAAGGATTTGTTCTTGGCCATGATTATGCATTGATGGTGCCCATGGTTATCATTGTGTGGTGTGGATGTACATGGATACACATGGGGGTGTATGATGAGTTATCCTTCGAGGAAGGATTTGTTCCTAGTCAGGTCATACATTGATGGTACCCATGGTTGTAGTTGTGTATGTATACGTGGGGTGCAATGACCGATTGGTTACCCTTGCGAGGATGGATTTCTTCCTAGCCATGGTCAGTGCATCGGTGAGCCCACAATGGTGTGTTATGTATGTACATGGGGTGCTTGACCGGTTACCCTTGCGAGGAAGGATTTGTTCCTAGCCGGGTCATGCATTGATGATGCCCATGTTGCATACTTCATGTGCATAGATGGAAATAGAATGAAGGCACATGCGTACCTGTGGGATGAAAACACAGGTACTAAGGGGTCATCAGGTTTGGAATTCCTTAGCGACGCTGGCTGATCACCCGGGGGGGGGGAATGGCCAGTGCACGACAGGGTGACCCTGATACGTGGTGAATCATTTTTACTATGAGAGGCTATTTCCAGGATATGATATCACATTGCATGCTGATAGATGAGTCAAGTGCATGCATCATTTTATGCATGATTATTTGAGTTGTGAAATGTATTGGATGATTGGTTTGTTGAGTGTGTATTAGGAGCATGGATTTTGTTAGTGATTGTGGTGGGTAATATTGTTTCCTTTCTAATTGTTGTTATCTGATGTTTGTTGGTTTTATATAATAAACTCACCCTTGTATTTGTTGTACCGTGTGGTTGGTACTTGTGATGATCACGAGCTTTCGTTCGTGTGAGTAGATGAGCAACAATAGGTGACCTTGGAGGGAGATCTTCTTTTTGGTTGGAGCTGCCAAGCCAACGTGATAATGTCGGGGTTCTTTTTGGAAAAGAGTTGTGTTTGTTAATCAACTTTTTCCTAGTTAGTTCTTTGGCTTTTTGTGCTAGATATGTAATTTCAGGTGTATATACATGTAAAACTAAAGGAAGTCCTAACATGTGGATGACAAGTACTGATTTAATATATATATGTACATATGTGTTTATTTATGTAATTGTAATATGTGTATGATAATTGTATTATCGCAAAAAATTTACCATCATTTTCATAATCAAATTAATGGAGTTTTTACTAAAATTGAGATCTTCATGATTAAGAATTAGTGATATCGTAGCGACAAGGCGGGTTGTTACATTGACCCTTTTTGAAATCATCAAATTCTTTTTGTAAAATCTTCCATTTATCTACATTTGAAGAAGAAGAGGCACATACACACCCATTAGCTTTGTAGCTTGAAACAAGTTTTTCATTTGCTTCTTTCAAGTTACAAAGTTCAGCATGCATTTCTGCAAGTTTGGTAACATGGCATCTAAGGTTACCTTTCATCCTATTGTTGGATTTTGCAAGTTTTTGAGCCTCTTCATGCATATCATGGAAAGCATAAAAAAGTTGATCAAGTTCAGAGTTTACTTCTGATTCAACACTTGAGAATTCTTCATCTTCACTAATTGTGGAAGTGAGGCATACATTAGCTTTTTCATTCTCACTTGATGATTCAGAAGTTGTTGAGACATTATTTTCCCATTCATTGTAGAATTTCTTTGATTTCATTTCACCTAATTGCTTCTTCAAAAATATAGGAAATTCAAATTTAAAATGGTCTGACTTACCACATTCAAAGCAGGTGAAGTTGGTGTTGTTGTTGTTGTCATTTCTTTTGTTGAACTTTGACAACTGCCTATTCTTGTTCTTCTTCATGAACTTGCTGAATTTTTTAACTATTAGGTTCATATGTTCATCACTTTCATCTTCACTCAAGTCTTCTTCTTTTTCCACATTAGATGATGGAGCTTTCAAGGCTATGCTCTTTGTTTCTTATCTGCACCTTCTGCATGTGTTAGTTGTGACATTTCTAATTCATACTTAAGAACCTTACCAAATAGTGCAGCCATGGACAATTGGAAAGATCTTTTGATTCCTTGATTGTTGTCACCTTTGGTTGCCATGGTCTTATAAGACACTTCAGGATTTTGATGTTTAACTCTTTAGCATCAAATGTCTTCCCAAGACCAAGAAGATGATTTACAATGTGAGTGAATCTTGTTTGGAGCTGAGATATGTTTTCTGTGGTGTTCATCTTGAACATTTCATACTCATGAATCAAGGCATGCTTCCTTGATCTTCTAACTTCATCTGTCCCTTCATGAGTGACTTCCAACATCTCCCACATCTCCTTTGCGCTTTTACACCTAACAGTTCTAAAGAATTCATTAGAAGAAGTGTAGAAATAATTATATTCTTAGCTTTAAAATCGTATTGAACAACTCTCTTTTCTGCATCTGTCATCTCATCCCATTCTTTGGGAATCATATCATTACCAACAGTTTTAATAGGAACCAAATGATCTTTTACTATTGCATTTCATGCATCGGGGTCATTTGATTGGATGAATATCTGCATTCTGTTTTTCCAAAAACTAAACTGCTCTCCTTTAAACATCAGAGGATGATTGAGGAAGACACCCTCTTTAAAGATAATTTGTGTGGTATTCATTTTCTTTGAAAAAGATAGTGATCTTGAATAACACTCAAGAACCAGCTCTGATACCAATTGAAAACAATATGAACACACATAATTAACCAAGAAGGGGGGGTGAATTGGTTAAAACAAGGTCTTTAAAAATTTCTTTAAACAAGCAGCGGATTTAGGATCGTATCACAAGGACATCCTTTTTGAAAAAGAAATTTTCAATCAATCAAGACTCACCCTTCACAGAAAGCAATAGCAGAAAAAGTTTATCTGTTGATCTTGAAATGATTATCCTAAAGACTAACCATCAATGACAGAAAGATGAGATTAAGAAAAATTATACAACACCGAAAACTATACTGGTTCACTCCTCAATAAGAGAAGCTACATCCAGTTTCTTTTAACCAAACTTTGGCTAGAGTTCCACTATCAACAAAATTTGTTCTTTACAAGCTTACAAAAGATCACCCTTATCAACCCTAGATAAAGAATTGAAATCTAAACACCCTTTAGACTTCTAATGATCAAGACATAACTTAAAGAACCCTACTCTAGACAAGCTTAAAGAACCCTTTTGTAACAGCATCTAACAAACTGAAATGTAAAAATGAATTACAACCAGAGTTTTAGAGGAGAGATACAACCTTATGATCCAGAGAATGCAAATGTTTACCAATCTAAGATCAGGTTGAAAGAAAGCAAGTTTCAGACTAAACTCTTCAAGAAACTCTTTTGAAATCTTGTCCACAAAGAATTCAATCAATGATGCATGAAGATCTTGAATTGTAGGACAAGAGCTTTGTTACTTAGTGTATTTTCTCTCAATTCAGAAACCTTTTGAAAATCAGTGAAAATATCGAATTGTGATCATGTGTACAAATCAAAATACCCAACAACTTTTTATAGAAAAGTGTTTTAATTGAATGTAATAGATTAAATCATCTATATAATCGATTATTTTCACTTAAGTAACCCATTAATATAGTATTTAATCGATTAAAGTGTTCTTAGTTCTTTCTAGAAAAAATACATGAGAAAAGCAATCGATTAAACCGCAATGTAATCGATTAACATAGATAGTTTAGCTTTCATAAATGTGCTAAGTAATCGATTACGATTAAATGGTAATCGATTAACACAGGAAGATCTATTATGTGTTTTGTACTGTGTAATCGGTTATCATTACCTTGTGATTGATTAATTAGTTCTTCATGGCTTAAGTAATAGATTACCATGTTCTGGTAATCGATTAAGTCAATGTAAAAAATGATTTTTCCAAAACTTAACCATGAGTACTTGGCTTCTTTATGCAATCATGGAAATCTGAAGCTTTTTAACAAGACATGTGATTTGATATAACATGAATGCATGTCAATGAATGATGTTTATGCAATGCAAGGGATCAAAGGAAAAACTCTTAAACAACTAACAAATTACATATGCATTCAATTGAATGACATGTAAAAAGCTAAAACTTGTCTAAGTCAAGGAGCCTCCTCATCTTGATCCTCTTCAAGCTCCCCCTGTATCTAACAAAAGTACTTCAATTCCATATGTTTAGCACCTTTAGAGTACTTGTCGTTCTTAGAGAAAAACACTATTGCAGTGTTATTACAATACATTTTGAGCGACTTGGCAATACTGTCAACAATTCCAAGCCCTGAAATAAAGTTCTATAGCCAATTAGCTTGGATTGTAGCCTCAAAACATGCTACAAATTCAGCTTCCGTAGTGGATGTAGCAACAAAAGATTGCTTTGCACTCTTCCACGATACTGCTCCTTTAGCTAAAAGAAATACATAACCAAGGGTGAATTTCCTAGTATCCACACATCCAACAAAGTCTGAGTCTGAATACCCAATCACCTCAAGGTGATCAAACATCTTATATGTAAGCATGTGATCCTTTGTTCCCTGTAAGTCTCAGAACCTTTTTTTTGCAGCTTTCTAATGTTCCATTCTTAGATTACTTCGATATCTTCCTAACATTTTAGCTGCAAAGTTTATGTCTAGTCAAGTACATATCTGAGCATACATAATACTCCCAACAACACGTGCATACAAAATTGCTTTCATTTATTTTCGTTCCAAATCTCTTAAGAAATTATGCTAGACTAAACTTGTCTCCTTTTTGAATTGGAACAGGTGATGTTGAACAATCTTCCATCCTGAACCTCTCTAGTATTTTATTGATATATGCTTTTTGGGACAAGCCTAACAATCCTTATGATTTGTTCTAGAATATTTCTATTCCTATCACATAGCTTGCCCCACCCATATCCTTCATTTCAAAATTACTAGAGAGAAACTTCTTAGTCTCATGAAGAAGACCAAGATAATTAGTTGTAAGCAAGATATCATCAACATATAAAATCAGAAATATAACCTTATATATTGATCAACAGTGTTTTCCTCAAATCCAAAGGAAACAATGGTATCATTAAACTTCAAATACCATTGGCAAGAAGCTTGCTTAAGTTCATATATTGATTTCTTTAATTTGCACACCATGTGTTCATTTTCTTCAACTCAGAACCCTATTGGTTAGTCCATGTAAACATTCTCCTCTAAATCTCCATTAAGAAAGGCAGTTTTCACATCCATTTAATATAGCTCCAAGTCATAATGGGCTACAAGTGTCATGATAATCCTGAAGGAATCCTTTCATGAGACTGGTGAGAATGTCTCTTTATAATCAACACCATTTCTCTGAGTAAAATCTTAGCAACAAGTCAAGCTTGTAACGTTTAAGGTTGCCATGAGAGTCACATTTACTCTTAAAGACCCACTTATAACCAATTCTCTTGCAACCTTCTCACAATTCTACAAGGTCCCAAACACCATTCTGTTTCATAGGTCTTAACTTTTCTTTCATGGCTTCAAACCACGTATTAGAATTATCACACCTTACGGCTTGTGAAAATGAAATTGGATCATCATCAATAATGCTTAATTCAATTTCTAATTCATGTAGATATACCACATAATCATTTGAAATAGCTGACCTTTTTTCTCTTTGAGACCTCCTTAATGCTACTTCTTGTGGTTCTTCTACAATAGATTCATTTTGAATAATGGGCTCATTATTGTGGTTTTCTTTTTCATTATTGTTTGAATCAACATGTAGAGGAATACTCACTTTACTGCTAGAGGCAAAAGTTAAAGGAACTTGCACTCTAACTTTTTTAATTTTCACATTTCGTTGAACTGTACTCCCACTTATTTCACCATTTTTAATGTACCTTGTATTTCTAGTTTCAACAATTCTCATATTATGATTAGGATAGTGAAACATATACCTCTTTGTTTTTTCTAGATAACCAATGAAATATTCACTAATTGTTCTTGCACCCAATTTCTTTTCTTGTGGATTATAAATCCTTATTTCTGTATGGCAACCCCAAACATGCAGATGCCTTATGCTAGGTGTACTATTAGTCTAAAGTTCAAAAGGTGTCTTTGGAACTGCCATACTAGGAACCTTATTCAACAAATACATGACAGTTTTCAATGCATACATCCACAAAAATATGGGTAAATTAGAGTTAGTTAACATACTCCTAACCATATCCATTAATGTTATGTTACACCTTTTCGATACACCAATTTGTTGTGGTGTACCAGACATTGTGTATTGCACACAAATATCATGTTTATGAAGGAGTTTAGCAAATGGACTTAGGTGTTGCCCAATTTCATCACACCTTCCGTAGTACTCACCACCTCTATTAGACTTGACAACTTTCACCTATCAGTCTAATTGTCTTTCTACTTCATTCAAAGAAATATCTAAGGCATCCATTGCTTGAGATTTCTCATGCAGTAAGTAGACATAACTATAACATGAATAGTCATCAATGAATGTGAAAAAGTACCTTTCCTTTTTGAAAGAATTAACATCAAAAGGTCCACAAATGTCAGTGTGAACAATTTCAAGAAGCTTAGTGCTTCTTGTAGTACCTTTCTTTGTGTGTTTTGTTTGTTTTCATTTAATACAATCCACACAAATATTTAGATCAATAAAATCTAGATTTGGAAGAATTTCATTTTTTATTAATCTTTTCATTCTTTCTCTAGAAAAAGTGACCCAAATGTTTATGCCACAAGAAAGCGGAGCGTTCATTCACTAAACTACGTTTAGTGTCAAAATTATGCTGTAAAAAGTCAAAACCGTTTCAGCATACAAACCATTTAAATTTAATTTATATAAACCATCACAAAGAATATCTAATACCAATGAGATGATTATACTTAAATAAACTGAAACATCCATTATCAAAATCAAAAGAGTGTCCAATAACATCAAATTTAGATAATGAAACTAAATTCCTAAATAAATTAGATACATAAAGAGTTTCCAATAAATTTAAATGATACCCAGTGCCAAGTCTACCATACACTTAATTCCAACCAAATAACCTTAAAGATTTGGTCACTTAGTGACTAACAAGTCTATCATATACTCAATTCAAACCAAATACACGACATGCATATGCTTGTTGTGTTTAACAATTCATAGCCACTTTTGCTTATAACGTTCCAGCCCCTGAATAAGCGTACGACATTTACCTTTTTATAACATTCATTCCTTTAGTCACATTCAAGTACCATATAACAAAAGGAACAAGAAATATTTAAACCACCAATCATGTTCCTTATAGATACCCGAGAAAATTCAAAAAAGAAAAAGGAAAGCATTCATTAAAAAAAACATATTAATGACCCTTCACGATTAGAATTCACGTACTGAATATGCTTTCCTCCAAAGTATAAATAATTAAAGCTCCAAATAAAAGAATTCCTAAAGAATTCACATACTGTAAATTCTCAAATGAATTTACGTGTACGAGATGTTCATAAGGAAATTGTTTGCTTTCTCTTTATTATATGTCAATCAGTATAAGATGCAGGAACAGAAAATACACATGTACTTGCAGCGGAAAAACATATTATCAATAATTCTTAATTTTAAAATTAGGGTTCATACAATTTGGGGAGAAACACTATTAATGGAGAATAATATAATTTCACAATACATGCTTTGATATCACATGTAAATTTTAATGAATCTTCTAAGGATCACAATAATAGAAAACCAAATAGGATCTTAAAATATATGATTCTCATAAATAATAGATAAAGCGTGTGTATTTTTTTTCATAGTGAAACTTTTCGCTAGTGTGTTTTGATTCATTGAAAGATGAGAGAAATAAGATTTCACTTCCTTTAATTCTTCTTTCTATTCTCTCTATTTTGTGATGGTGGCTAAGGTTGAGAGAATAGTCTAATAATGTCAGGAAGACCTTATTTTAAGTTAGTGAATATTAATCTCTTTATAACCACTACTTCCATCAAATAATATTTGTTTCTAAGAACTATTCCACTTAAGTCTACGACCCATTTGAAACTTACTCCATAATAATTTATTAATCCTTAAAAAGTCACATGCCTCTCACATGAGACATTAAATCTTATATAGTTCTGATGCCATCACAAGAACAAAATACAAGAGTGAAATACTAAGAAAGATTGACATATTGCTTATTCAAATGGAAGAAATGAAACAAAAGTTCATTTATTCCTTATATAAGTGTAACTATAAAATGTTGTCTAACAAACTTGTGACAACTGTCATAACTGCTAACGACCTCTACAACTAATTTGCTAGATTGAACTCTTCATGCCTTAACACACAAGAAAAATCTTTGTAACCAATTCTTATGATCAACCAACATAAATAGACATCCACTTGTGTCTCCAACATGAACCAAAAATTAAATTTCCCGAAGCAAAACCTTTTTTTCCCTTCATGTTTTCTCATTTCCTATAAAAAAATTCAAAGGTTCATGCTATAGAATACAATTTCTACCAATACTACCGCAAATAAAGCAATATATGTCTAGGTGTTTGGTACAAGGGAAATTTTTTCATGTCCTGAAATTATAAATATTGTCATATAAGTTTCCCGGGAATATAATAGTAAAATAGTATATTTTCCATAATCTTTAATTATTTGCCTCATTAAATAATTTAATAAGAATAATGTAATATTCTGCCGTAATTAAATTAATTTTTTTAATTAGGGAAACTTAGATTCACACCTACCCCATGAAAATATTTTCATGGGAAACTTCCAAAAAAATTACCGAGAACATTGTTCCTGCTTGAGGCAGTTGCGAGTTTTTGATTTTCAAATGCAATTTTCAAAATAAATGTGTTTGGAAAAAAATGGAGTTGAAATGATTTTTAAATTATTTTCAAAACACTTTTATTCTCATTTTCAAAATCAAGAAAAAAAAGATTTGTGAATTTGATTTTTAGTTTAAAAAACACATATTTCTCACATTTGACATTGATACTTTATGTTGCCACTACAATCATTACTGTCATCGTCACCATCATTGTCGCCACCACCTATACCACCTTTGTCATCGCCCCCCACCAACACTACCGCTATCACTACCATCATTGTCACCATCATAATTGGCTACCACCACCACAACCACCAACACTGCTACCACCACTACCACCATCACCATCACTACTGGCATTGCTACCACCAACACAACCATCAATGACACCACCACTCTCATTGTCACCACCGTCACCATCTTCGTCACCATCTTCGTCACCGCTACCACCACTTGGTGCCACCTCCAACACCACTACCACTACCACTGTCATTGCCATCGACATCACCATCATCATCGACATTACTACCAGCACCACCACCATCAATGTCACCTCCACTGTCATTGTCACCACCAACAATACCCCCTTCGTCATCACCATCACAACCACCCTATCACCTGTTGGATTGGGCTTCCTCCTCCAATGCTAGCCCAAGCCCATTGAGGGTTCTAAAAATCCTAAACCTACTTCACCACTATAAATACCTTAGTTGAGAGTGGAGGCGATGAGCAAAATCAAAGAACGCAGCACAACGTAGACAAAATTTGAGAGTCTCAAGTGACATTCTTGAGTGCACATTTGAGCAAACCTTGTGCTTTACATTTGAGAGATCTCTAGAGAGAGTTTGAGTGAAATACTCTAGGGAGTTTGATTATCACCATTGTTGGAGAGGTTGTGTGAACCACCACATTGGTGTATTTTGACTCTTGTAACATATTATTATTATAGTGGAAGTTTGATTCTGGACTAGTGTCCTGTGGGTTTTTACTTCTTCACATTGAGGAAGGTTTTCCCACGTTAAACAAATTGATTGCATTCTTCTCTATCTCTATTTTCTTACATTTTATTGTTTTGCTTCCGCAATCTATTTGAGGGTTCTTCTTGACCCAACAGTGGTATCAGAGCCCGAGTTTGAAGTGTTATGAAAGAGACAAGATGGAGACTAGTGACATAACCATGACGAAGATATGTTCAAGCTAACCGCGAACAACTTCACTTATTGGAGACCGATGATGGAAGATCATCTCTACTGTAAAGATTTGTATGAGCCTATCGTTCTTGACGAAAGACTGACTAGCAAAACCAACAAGGATTAGGAGATCCTGAGTCGTAAGGCGGTTGCTACTATTAGGAAATACATTGACAGAAGCCTCTTTGAGCACGTGTCTGAGTTTACGAATGCGTACGAATTGTGGAACAAGCTGGAATCCATGATTCAGAAGAAGACTCCCAGGACAAAGCACACCTGGTTCGCCGACTTGTGAAGCTAGAGTACAAGGACGACATGAGCATGATTGAGCACCTCAACACCTACAAAGGTATTTTAAATCAACTCTCTAAAGCTAATATGGAAATTGATGATGAGATGCAAGCTTTGTTGTTGTTGGGCTCGTTGCCAAAAAGTTGGGATACTCTGGTAGTGATACTGAGTAACTCGGCTCCAGAAGGAAAATTGACGATGGATGCCGTGACTAACAGTCTCCTGAATGAAGAAGCCAAGAGAAGAGAATGAGGTGTCTCCAACACATATGAGACCAATGTGGCCAAAAATAGAGGAAAAATTGACTTCCGGGGTATAAGCAAGAGCCTGAGTCAAGGTGGATGAGATAAGTCCAGAGGCCAATCTAAACCGAAATATGATTTGAAGTATTTCTGATGTGGGAAGGTAGGATACAAGAAAACTAACTGCTGGACTCTGCAAAAAGATGAGCAGAATGACAATGTGAAGTCAGATCAGATTATTCCGAAGAAGGAAGACAAGAATACCACTGGGGTGGTTGCAAATGCTGAAGCTGAGATATTTCTACTCGGAGAAGATAATTTTTTGAATGTTGCTTATGAAGACTGTGCATGGATAGTTGACTAAGGTGTCTCCTTTCATGTTACTCCTCATAAAAGTTTTTTTCTCATCATACAGAAATGGCGACTTCGAGTTGTGAAGATGGGAAATCAGGTGACCAGCAAAATTGTTGGTGTTGGTGATATAACCCTGACCACGGATGTCAGGTGTCGACTTATGTTGAAAGATGTAAAGCATGTGTCTGACATGCGTTTGAATCTAATCTCAGTTGGAAAGCTAGATGATGCCGAGTTAATAAATTATTTTGGAGGATGTAAATGGAAATTAGCCAAGGGAAACTTGGTGATGGCTCGAGGTAAGAAAGAAGACTCCTTGTATGTAATGCAAGGAAAGATAAATGGTGGAGAAGCCAACTTAGTTCATGATGGACCTAACTTGGAGTTGTGGCACAAGCGTCTCGGTCACATGAGTGAGAAAAGGCTCCAAATTTTGAAGAAAAAGGGGCTACTGACAGGGTTGAAGGGCCAAGTGCTGAAGAGTTGCACGCACTGCCTAGGTGGAAAGCAGCATCGGGTTTCGTTTGTGAGATCGAATCAACCAAGAAGACACAAGAATATTCTTGACCTCGTCCATACTGAGGTCTGCTCCATGTTTGAGAGATCACTTGGTGGAGCTCAATATTTTGTTTCTTTCATTGATGACCATTCCCTCAAAGTGTGGGTTTATTTGTTGAAGACTAAAGACCAGGTACTCCAATCATTCAAAGAATTGCATGCTATGGTGGAAAGAGAGACTAACAAGAAATTGAAAGTGGTGAGATCAGACAATGGTGGTGAGTATTGTGGTCCCTTTGATGCTTACTGTAGAGAAGCCGAGATCCGACTTGAGAAGATGCCCCAAGACTCCGCAGCTGAATGGATTTGCTGAGAGGATGAACCAGACTATTGAAGAGAAGGTCTGAAGCATGTTGTCCAATGTCAGGTTACCAAAACCATTTTGGGGAGAACCTGTCAAAACTGCGGTTGACCTGATCAACCTCTCACCATCATGACCACTTGAAGGAGAAATTCCAGAAGAAGTCTAGAACGGTCGAAAAGCAACTTACGAACACCTGAAGGTGTTTGGATGCCGAACTTTTGTGCATATCCCTAAAGATGAAAGGGCAAAGCTTGATGCAAAGACGAAGGAATGTATTTACCTCGATTCGTCGAAAATCGAGTTCGGGTTCAGACTTTGAGATCCAATTAATAAGAAGATAGTGAGAAGTCAGGATGTGATCTTTCATAAAGATGAGACCATTCATGACATCTCGAAGCCTAAAGTCTCGGTTACTGTCTGAAGTGAGGAACCCTTCCCCACTGTTCAAACTGAAGCAGGGGGAGAGCCCAATGAAGGAAATAATGAATAGAATTACCAACAACAAGCTGATGAGGACCAAGATACTGAGGTCTGAGTTGATGAAGAGGATCAGGATGAGAATGATGAACCGGGTTCTCAAGTTGATGAAGAAGAACAGCCGGGATACCCCACCAGAGAATGAAAACCTTATACAAGGTATCCTTCAGATGAATACACCATCATTGCTAAAGATGGGGAGCCTCAGAGTTATGATGAGGCCATAATGAGCTCAAGAAAAGAAGAATGAGAGAAGGCAATGCAAGACGAGATAAAGTCCTTGCACGAGAACCAAACTTATTAGCTGACCGAGCTGCCCAAAGGAAGACGAGCTCTGAAAAACAAGTGGGTGTACAAAATTAAAAATGAAGAGAATGGGGAAAAGCTGAGATACAAAGTCTGGATTGTAGTGAAAGGCTGCAATCAGAAGAAAGGAGTTGATTTTGAGGAGATCTTCTTTCCTGTTGTGAAGATGACCTCGGTCCGAACTGTGTTAGCCATGGTGGCTTCAATGGACCTTGAGGTAGAGCAAATGGACATGAAGACTGCATATCTTCACGGTGAGTTGGAGGAAGAAATATATATGGAACAACTTGAAGGGTTCCAAGCTTCGGGATGTGAAGGCATGGTATGCCGGTTGAAGAAGAGTCTCTATGGCTTGAAACAAGCACCTTGACAGTGGTACAAGAAATTTGAATCCTTCATGAATGAGCACAAGTTTGTGAAGACAAAAGTTGAGGACTGTGTGGTATGAGACTGGAGATTTTTTGATCTTGTTGTTATATGTTGACGATATGCTAATTGTAGGGCAAGATAAAATGAAGATTGCCTCCTTGAAAAAGGCGTTGAATTCGTCCTTCGCTATAAAGGATCTCGGCCCTGCAAAACAGATTCTCGGAATTAAGATCATTCAAGATAGAAAAAAGAAGCTACTGTGGCTGAGTTAAGAGAAGTATGTTGAGAAAATTTTGAAGAGATTCAGCATAGACAAAGCCAAAACAGTTAGCACCCCCCTAGCCGGGCACATGAAGCTGAATAAGAAGTAGTGTCTGAGGTCCGATGAAGATAAAGACGAGATGCAGACGATCTTGTACCAATCTACCATGGAAAGCTTGATGTATGCAATGGTTTACACTAGACCAGACTTGGCATATGCAGTTGGAATGGTGAGCTGGTATCTATCGAACCCCAGCAAAGAGCACTTGGAAGCAGTGAAGTGGATCTTCAGGTACTTGTGAGGAACGACCAATTTTGCCTTCGTTTTGGAGAAGGTGAAGCCGGGTTGCAAGGCTACTCGGATGTCGATTTAGGGAGAGATGTCGACTCGAAAAAGTGGACTACTGGATACTTGATGAGATTTGCTGGAGGAGCTATCTCCTGGCAATTTAAGATTGCAGAAGTGTGTGGCACTTTCGACAACCGAGGCTGAGTACATAGCCGCAACTGAGTCTTGCAAAGAGATGTTGTGGATGAAGAAGTTTCTCATGGAACTTGGCCATGATCAAGGTAAGTACGAGCTGAAGTGTGACAATCAAAGCACAATTCACCTTGCTAAGACTCGACCTATCACTCTCGCACTAAGCATATTGATGTGAGGTATCACTAGATCCGAGATGTGGTGGAAGATGGACAGCTCACACTTGGCAAAGTGTACACCGACCAGAATTGGTCTGATATGATGACTAAACCGGTATCAGTAAGGAAGTTTGAAGATTGTTGTGAAGGTGTTGGGTTGATGAACTCGACTCATTGAAGATGCCGGGCTATTATAGGAGATGTCGGGTTGTGATTTGAACTTGTCGTATTGAAGTCGGAGGGGGAGAATTGTTGGATTGGGCTTCCTCCTTCAATGCTAGCCCAAGCCCATTGAGGGTTCTAAAAATCCTAAACCTACTTCATCACTATAAATACCTTAGTTGAGAGTGAAGGCGATGAGCAGAATCAAAGAACGCAGCGCAGCGTAGACAGAATTTGAGAGTCTCAAGTGACATTTTTGAGTGCACATTTGAGCAAACCTTGTGCTTTACATTTGAGAGATCTCTAGAGAGAGTTTGAGTGAAATACTCTAGGGAGTTTGATTATCACCATTGTTGGAGAGGTTGTGTGAACGACCACATTGGTGTATTTTGACTCTTGTAACCCATTATTATTAGAGTGAAAGTTTGATTCTGGACCAGTGTCCCGTGGGTTTTTACTTCTTGACATTGAGGAAGATTTTCTCACGTTAAACAAAATTGATTGTGTTCTTCTCTATCTCTATTTTCTTGCATTTTATTGTTTCGCTTCCGCAATCTATTTGAGGGTTCTTCTTGACCCAACACCACCAACATTGTTATCACTACTACCATTGTCGCCATTGTCATCACCACAATTGCCACCACCTTTATTGTCGCCACCACCACTATGACCACCACTGATATCTCTATTGTCATTGTTGCTGCTAACATCATCCACATCATCATTGTTGTTATCACCACACAAAAACACTCTTAAACTAATTGTTATATGATATAAAACTTTCAAAATGAGTTTATTTTGAAACTAACATATTTTAAAAACTGGTTTAAAATGTTTTTGAAACCAAAACTAAAAATTTATTATTATTTTTAAAATTTTCAAAACTCAAAACTAAAAATCACCCGAAACAGGATTTACCATTTCTAAGTTAAGATTCTCGGGAAACTAAAAAAAATTCTTGTACCTAATGCTCGGACATACATACATCTCAAGGTTCAAATCGGTGTTTAGAACATTATTAGTAATTAATCCAATAATAATAAGTGTTCAAGACTGATGAACAAATTACAATTTGATTTGGTGACTGGGTGAGTGATTTACATAAAGGTTCACTAATTGGAGAAGGGCAACAACAAGAAGATGGTCGAAAAGCAAGCTGTTAATATGCATGCAATCAGTGCTTCTGCTTATGTTGCTCTTCCTCCCTCTTTTTACTCGAGAGGATGGCTACAGGGCGTTAATGAAAAAATGATTGTGAGATTCAGCATTGATTTGAGATATTTAATTAGAAATGAGTTTAAATAGAAAATGGGAATAGATATAGAATTGGAGCAAGATAACATGCATATTGTGTGGAGGACAACTAAAACACATTTAATTGATAAAAATCTAAAACACCTCTTTTGTAAGGATTTCGCATGACAACTAGATTAAATGGCATTTGTAGACTTGTAGTGTGACTCGTAGTTGTACTTGTAGATGTGGCAGGGAAGGGAAGTTAAGATGTGTCCAATTTGCTGACACGTGGTCCATTTTATTTTATTTTGTTCTATTGCTGAGTGGCAAAAAAACCAAAAAAATACAATTTAAATAAAAAATTACGAATTTGGGGCAGTCCACAAACTATTTACCAATCTGGGGCAGCTGGTCACGCCCAGAACTGGGCATGACTGGTCACGCCCAGAACCAGGCGCGACTAGGAGGGTAATCACGCCTGGTTCTGAGCGTGACCAGCCTGTATAAATGCCCCCCGGATTCCACTATTCATTCATTTCTGACTGTTGCGTGTTCTTTACTCGAGTTGCAGAAGTGTAGTGTGAGTGATTTTGCAGCGAAACTCTGCCAACAAGTAAGTTATTTGATTAATTGTGTATATTAGTTAATATATTATATTATAGAATTGTTAGTGTTTAGGGTTTAATGTTGCAAAAAAATGTTTCTTATGGTGTATAACTTAGTTTAGTTTAAGGTATACGGGTTAGGGTTTAGGTTACACGTTTGGGGTATGGGGCTTAAGATTTAGTGTTTAATGTTTGGAGGGTAGGGGTTAGGGTTTACATAGTAGGGTTTAGGATCGAGGGTTTAATGGTGAAGGGTTTAGGGTATAGGTGTTAGGATTTACACGCTGTAGGGTTTAAGGTTTAAGGGTTAGGATTTATACGCCGTAGGGTTTAGGGTTTAGGGTTTAAGAAAATATTCTAACACAGTTTTTTGGAATTTATGTGTGCAGCGCAACTCAGCGAAGAAGTGATTGTTTTTGTTGAGTGGAAGAAATGAGTTCAGGTGGTGACGAGTTTGTACGTGTTGTGTTATTTTATAGTGGAAGGAAATTTGAAGGGAGAGAAGGTGTTGTTTTTGAAGGGGAGAAACGACAGACACAATTGAAGCGAAGCTCGACAATGGGTGATTTACATCAGAAGATTAGGCAAAAATTAGCTCTGCAAGACAAGCAAAGTATCATACAGATTACGGGGAGATTATGGCAACGGGAACATTACATGGGTTTTCAAGTTGTGGACGACGAAGACCTAGAATTGTTGATTGACGAATTTTTTAAACTGCCAACAAGAGATTTTATAGAGCTATACATGGATTTTGGTGTAGTAGATGATGTTTTACCCGTTAGGTCAGTTCCTGTAAATTCTGGGAAGCCTACATCGTCATATGTTGCTCCACCTGTAAACGTGTCTGAGGAAGATTCACATGACCCAACTTGGGTTATCGATGACGATGAAGAGGATGACGATGATGAAAACATTGCAATGGAGGATCGTCTTCTTGAAGAGGATGCTAGTGCGTCGGATAATGATGATGATGCTGGTGTGGATGCGACTGGATTCCAAGCAGACACTGGTGTGGGGTCATCTGGAATGCATCATCATCCCGACGTAGGATGTTCACAATCAGAACAACCTGATGAAGGTATGTAACATGACTAAAATTAATTATGAAGTGATGTAACGTTTGTATATTTGTATGTTTTAATATTTTAGGGTGCATGGTATATTTATTCAACTACTTTTGTATTTGAAGGTGCTAAAGTGACTCTATTTGTTGGGCGTGTCCGGTCACGCCCTATTTGGGCTTCTTCAGTGACGCAGACCAAAACGCAGATATGTTGAGGAAACCCTAACAATTTTCGCGGAGAGCAATAATAAACGAAGAAATGTCAGAGCAGATTACAGAGCGCGGGAAGGGAAATTGATGGTATACCGAAATCGCTATCGTCGTCGCTGAAATCGCTCTCTTCAACGTCAGCGGCATCTTCGAAGAACTGAAGGACACCTCGGTTGTTTCTCTTGCGGTCGCGGCCGGTCTTGTCATCATCGAAGACGCCTTTACGCTTGCCAACAGAACCTTTTCCGGTGACTTCCTTGCCTTTTCCTTTGCCCTTGTTCGTCATTGCCAGAGAGAATGCAATGAGACCAATGCCAATTGCATGCTCAGAGTCAAAGAAATGGAGAGAGGAAGAAGTGTGTGAGTGGAGTGTGTGTAACTGTGAAGTGTGAAGAGCGAGGAGTCATAAATGAATTTTACTACAATATAAGCTACACAGGTAAAGAAGTTAACCAAAAACAAATTTATGAAGTGCATAAAACTGTTACAAATTTATGAAGTTCAAATAAAGTTCATAACCAAAAAAAAAAATAAACACAAATGTAAATACATAAAAACACTACGATGACTCAGGTGGCCACCAATGATGACGCGCCATACGATCGGGCAACACCCGTCTACCATACTGAGGAGGAGGGCCAGTCTGAGTAGGGCCAGCCTGAGGAGGGGATGCCTGAGAAAGCCCTGCATGCGAAGGGCCTGCCTGGGAAGCGGCTGCATATACTGGTGGGTATGCAGTCATCGGATCCTGTGATGCTGGGCGAGGATGATCAGGAGGTGGGGTGACATATTCTGCATGTGCTGTCCAATCTACCTAACGATCCGGACTAAAATTAACCAGCCTATGCAGTTCCTCGTCATCCCAGGCCCCACCAGGAACGTCTGAACTAGTCCCACACTCCACTGATGCCGTGGCCAAAGTTGGGGCATAATACACATGTTGTGACCCGTAATCTGACGGTGGAGGCATGTCACTCTGTGTACTGAACCCCTGATAGCCCATATCCGGTTGTTGAGAAGACTGGTAATAGAAAGCCTGACTGTTGTACGTGGGTCCTATCACTGGAGGCCTATAACAACCATCAAAGCGAGGCCTAAGAGCTCCTTATAGGCTCAGCCACATGGGGCATGACCCTCTGACGACGCTCCAGTCCGTGTCCTTCACGACGCCCACGGGGAACATCCACATACACCTGTGGCTCATGCTGAAGCTGTGATGCGGGTGCACGTGGGCCTGGCTCCTCCAACCGACAGCTCTGTCGAAACATGGACATAATGCGGTCAACCTCCTCGTGCAAGTAGTCCATGCTGAATCCAGGCCACTCCTGGCTGCCACTGGCACAGTACAACATCTCCAGTCCATCAAGCTACAGATTACACAACATTCCATTAGTCTAGACAATAACGACATGAAAATAAAATTACTTAACAAATAAAATTTAAATAACACTTACAACACGACCCATCTTCGCAGCCATCTTAGTGATGTATCGTTTCCCGTTCTCTCTGTACCAAACCATGTACTCATGGTTTGGTGTCATGAACCCAGTCAGTTGGGGGGGCAGCTCTATGTGCTAGTCCCTCCTACCCTAACGACGAATAAAGGGTCGGAGCTTACGACTCCAATTATCCATCTGTTTCCCTTGTAGGGATAGGTCATGCACGCCCTTCAACTTCCTAAGCCTTCGAGGGATGGGTTGATCCCTTCCAAACTGTCGCATGTATCAGTCAGGATGACAATGTTCAACTGTGTGGAAGCATATAATTGGCATACTAGCCATCCACAACAGCCGCTCCTGCTCAGTTGCGCCAAGGAAGTGATAGCCTGCATACGGTTGCCAAACCACCTGAACAAAATGATTAAATGATTACAACAAATGCAAATTATCCGAGTCAATTAACCAAAAATTATGTAAATAACAACACGTACCTCATCCCGAGCAAGGGAATCTAATGTTAATCGATACCAGGGAAGGTCGTGTGGTTTAAACTTCCCTAAAGCATTAAACCTAATTTGAAAATAAATCACATTAGACTACTTATAACAAGACTCATCAATAGCTGCATAATAAAAGAAAATAACAACGTATACCTGTGGCCGTAATGCCACTCCTGATGGGTAGGCTGAGGTATAGCTGGAGCAATGGGTGGGAATCTGAGCCACGCCCATATCTGCAAAAGCACGTGACACCCACCAATGTCACTCCTATCTGGATCTGTACACTCGCACATTTGCCTAAATAAATGTGCGAGGACCGCAGACCCCCAGCTATACCTGGCTATATCTGTCATCTCCCCTACCAGCAAAGGGACATAGCGACAACCGACAGTGCTTCCACCTGATCTGTCAGGTAGAAGCCATGCTCCAATCATACGCGCTATGTGAGCCTGCGTAAACCTTATGACTTCAACCAATTCCCCCCCCCCCCCCCCCCCCCCCCCCCCCCCCCCCCCCCCCCCC
>PYAF01001318.1:89541-105479 GCA_007407185.1 Glycine tomentella | reverse complement strand
ATATTATTTTATTTAATATATTTAATGTTTTTTGTATTAAATGTTAAGATTTTTATTTGAAAAGACTTAAATTTAAATGAAAATATTTTTTTTAATATCAACTTATAATACATCAAATAATATTTAATTATATTTGGATTTTGTTAATTATTTTTTCAATTATTATTAAGGAAATTGAAAATTTGGTATAGTAATGAGGATAATTTTTATTTTAACAGTTATTTAAATATTATCAACAAATTATAATTTAGTAATAAAATTAGTTTCTAAAATAAAAATAACATTTATAATTAATATAAAATAAAAAATAAACAATAAAAAATAAATAAAAGAACAAAAACTATAAATAATATTAGTTGTCCACTTCCTTATATGGATGAAGATTATGTACTTCAGTTTTACACAATGAACATTACTTAGGCCTATTTGAAATTAGTTTATTCATCTCATTATGAATTCAAATATTGAGGTCATTCGCGTCCAAGAGAATGAAAGACATATTTAATATGTTTTCTAAATTTTTATACAATTTTATTTAATATTTCTTAATTTTTTGTATATCTAATTTTAATATATTATTTTATTCAATATATTTTCTATATTTTTTACATTTATTTATTAAATAATTAAAAAAAATTTACAATTTAAAAAAAACAAATTTTAGCAATTATTTTTTTAAAAGAAAATATCACGACTTCAAAATCGTAAATTTTTTTACGACTTTGAGGTCGTAATAATAATAATAATAAATTTTAACTTTAAAGTAATTAAAAAACTTACGACTTTAAATTTGTAAAAAAATTTATAATTTTAAAGTCGTATGTTTAAAGAAAATTATGAGTAGTAAAATTTTTTATGACTTTATTTTAAAAAAATAAAAAATATATATATAAATTGTAAAAAGTGTTACGCCTTTAAAGTAAAGTCTTAACAATTTATATTATTTAACCTTTTTTTTTATAATTTAGAATAAACCCTCAAACAATAATAAGGAAAAAAAAAATTACCCCTCAATAGTAAATCTCCCCGATGGAGGACCTAGCAACAATTCGTTGATGTTTTTGGAAAACCATGAGATTGGATTACCACCAAAAATGTAAGCCAATGTAGACGTTTTGTCATCAACATTCCCACCCCAGTTTTCATCAATGTATGTCAACAAACTAAGGGAGGAAGGTGGCTGAAGCAAAATACCAAAGTTGATTGTGTGCTTGAGGTAGCGAAGCTGGTATTTGAGGTGATGTAGATGGAGAGTGGTTGGTTTGTGCATGAACTGAGAAAGCTTATTAATGGTGAACGACAGGTCAGCCTGAGTGAGAGTAAGGTATTGTACAACTCCCATAACATTGTGAAACTGCATGGCATCACTGGCTGGAGTGACATCATAAAGTTAGAGAGTAGATGAAGATGATAGAGGGTTTGTGCAGGTTATGACCCATCCATGTCAAATTTATCTAGGACATCGTGGATGAACTTGTGTTGCATTGAGAGAGAAAAAGTCCTAATTTGGTGGGTATGAGCTCAACTCCAAAAAAGTAATGAGGAGTGCCCATATTTTTTTAGCACAAACCTGTTTGATAGAGCTGCAATAAATGCTTAAAGGAAGGTGTTGTTTCCTGTTAAGAGCAAATCATCCACGTACACAAGGAAATAGGTTTATATGTTCCATGTTGTAAAAATGAAGAGTGAGGGATCACTCTTTCTTGTGAAGAACCCATATGGCGTGATGAAGGCTTCCAATTATTCATGCCATACTCATGGTGCTTGGCGAAGCCCGTAGATTGCTTTATGCATCTTACAAACATAGTCGGGGTGTCGACTATCTTTAAGTCCTAGTGGTTATGTCATGTAGACTTAATTTGACAGGGTGCCTTGGAGAAAGGCATTGTTGTCATCCAATTGATGCATCTGCCAACAATGACCCAATGCTAAGGTGAGTATCACTTGTATGGTTTGCGGTCTCACCACCGGTGCAAATGTCTCCTGGAAGTCCACTCCTAAACATTGAGTGAAGCCTTTTGCAACAAAGTGTGCCTTATATCTGTCTATTGCACCATCAGGGCGACGTTTGATGTGGAAGAGCCATTTACATCCCACTATGTTTTATTTTTGGGTGGTGGTACCAACAACTAATTGTGATGGTTAATAACCTATGAACATGCAAGATTTTGACCAGGGTTGGAGTTTGCTTGTGGTGTAGGGGCGTAGCTATGGGAAATATAAACATCCAAATGAGTGTCAGTGAAGTGGGTTGGTTTGGGTGTTGTGAAGGACTTCATGTGGGGATTTCATGTATAGGATTGGTGCAGGAAGGCAATTGATAGGGTAAGTGGCAGTGGTAAAGGAAAAGGACCAGTAGTTAAGTCGTAATTATGCATGGTGTAGGATGGCCCGACCTGTGTTCGACTGTATGTCTATGGCAATGTTAAGTTTAGGGGGGTGGGTGGGTTGTGAAGTGAGATATTCCATGTTGGTTTAAGTAAGTTTTTAGTTTGAGGAATTTGCCTCCATATCATAGTAAAGAGATACAAGGGGAGTATAAAAAAAATTACAACCCAATTTTTGAACTGAGAAAATATGATTGAGATATCTGATTTATTTTTCAATAGGTACAACCAAACATATTTTGAAAAGTGATCAACAAGTACAAAGTAATACAAAAAAACCATCTAAGGACCTAACTGAGGCTGGTCCCCAAACGTCAATGTAGACAAGTTCAAAAGGCTTATTGCCGCTTAGACTCGAATTTAAGAAGGGGAGTTTGTGACTCTTGGAACTGTTGCATCAGATGCATGGGGCATGAGACTCTCTTTTATTTTATGCAAAGAAGTCAGGTGTCTGAGAATAAGATGAGAAAGATGGCCAAGGATGTGATGCCATGGAGGGGTGGACGATGATGTGGAGACTAGTGCCTAGTGCTTTTGGCTTGAGGATGGGTGGTGGTATGTGGTAGAGGCCATGTTTATGTAGCACCTTGAGAAAAGACACCATTGTCTTTTAGTCTTTCACCAGGAAATGGTTAGAGAAAATTTCAACCGAGACATTTTTAGTTTTACATAAAGATGAAACAAATAACAAAATTTGTGAAATATTGGGAACATGTAAAACTGTTTGTAATTGAAGTGGATTTGATGTGGTTGGAATAACAGGGTTACCAGTGTATGTTATGGGAAGGGTTGTATCGTCACCAACAATGAGTTGATCTTGTCCATGGTATGAATTTGCTAAGGGCAGATTTCTAGGTCATTCATGACATGGTGGGTTGCACCAAAATCCATGATCCACTCGATCGGTTGGCATTTGTTGAGTCGTTGTGCTAGCATGATGTGTGGTGGACTCCATATTTCTCTTGGATTAGCCATGGAGTTTGAAGCATACCATGGTCGTGTGACCAGGCTTGTCAAAGTATTGCGAAAAAACCTTTCAAGTGGAGTTTTGGGACTGGATTTGTTGTTACGTACACAAGGAGGGTACATGATTTCGAGTGTAAGATTTTATTTTTTTTACAGAATTGCTTACCATTATGTGCAGCGTGTGCAGTTGCAAAAGGTGCAAGGTCAGTGTTGATTTAATCTCTCTTGAGATAACTCTCAAAGTCAGCGAGGTGATAATGAAGTTGATCAAATCCAATAGGATTTTCACGTGTTCTGAGGGCAACGGAGACCTTGTACCGTTGTACGTATTCAACACCCAATATATTGAGAATGTGGATGACCAAGTCCACATCATCTAGTGGAGAGTTGATGATCGCAAGTTTATCTGGTAGAGATTTGATGACATGGAGATGCTCATCCATGGAGCAAGTGCCCTTCAATTAGCGAGTGTCTCGCTTGTTGAGATACATGATTCTGGCATGTGTCCTGTTGGCATGTCTTTTGCTAAGGGTGTCCCATGCTTGCTTGGATGTCTGGACGTTGTCGAGCTAGGTGATCACATTTTGATCAAGCGATGAGATGATTGCATGGATGATTAGTTGATCCTGGCATTTCCAGTATGTGTAATCAGAGTGAGAGGGTGTTGGGCAGTGTTGGTACCATCAACAAAGCCGATTAAGTCATACCCCACGAGGAGGGCATTGATTTGACGGTGAGCATTGAGCTTGATAGTGGCATGGTTGTTGAGTGCAACAACTAATTGGGAATCCGAAACTGGGATCGATTTAATGTTGTTAAGCAAATTAAAGTTGTTGATACCATATAGAAGATATAAAAATCTGAATTTGATGGATTGTGAATAGAGGTACAGAGTCTTCTTATATAGACTAGTTTGTTACAACTGAATACAATTGATAAAATGTAATTTTAACTGAGAAGATAAATGTTGAAAGATAATTAATGACTGATTTGAATAACAGGAACTCGTAACAAAAACAGTAAAAAAATTAGCTTTGTGCATATCTAATATAGTGTGTAAAAGATTACTTGGTTTAGTAATCTTCGGTAGATATTACATTATTGCCTAAAGTGGTTGTCAAGAATATATGTTATAAGTTGTTGTGGTTAGTGAAATCCTTCCTGTAGAAGGGACTTTTTTTGTGAAAGCTTGGAGATATTCAGTGTTAAAGAATACTTAGATTAGTAATATCAAGTTGAGATTACGTTATTGTAAGGCTTGAAGAGATTGTAAAGAATACTTGTTGTAAATTGTTGCGGTTTGTGAAAATCATTCAGGTAGAAGGGACTAAACGTAGCTCATAGTTTGAGAGTGAATCAACATAAAATCTGTTGTGTGATATTCTATATTCTATCCTTCTTCCACCAACATAAAGCTCACATACACAAACCCCTTTTTCTCTCGTATCTTGTTTATTTCAATATTTTGTTGTTTTATTGAAAATACATTCATGTTAAATTAAAAATTCAATAATTATTATAAAAATTAATACATACCTACATACAAAAATATATACATACATCCATTTATATATATGTGTGTGCGCGCGCATGCGTGCCTACTCGGCTGCATGCATCCATACATATGATTACTAAAATTTCACATCTTATCTTTAGTTAGAATTTATTAATATCCTACACACAAGAATTTGGAAAAAAATCGATCTTTATTCTATTTTAATATGTTTATATTAAGGATATCACACTGATTTACTCTTTTAAAAAAAATCCTTTATCCAATGTTTCTCACAAATCTCTATTGTCAAAGCTTAATAATTATGTCTCTCCTCTTATCATAAGTCAGAACACAACTAGCATAAAAAACGAATTACTCGCCAATGTAACTATGGGTTGTTTGAATCATAGTGCTGATGAGGGTAGTGTAATGCTGATGTGGATGTCGAAAATTTTCAGGGGGTCTCAAATGTTGTCATTTGAGGAATTCAACAAAATCTATTTGAAAATGAGAACACATGCTTTGATTATTGTTCATAGAATCCCAAGGTTTAGGAATTTTGAAAAAAAGAATTCATCTTTTGTTTGGACGCCTAAAGATCTTTTAAAGCCACCCTAAAGGAGAAATGTTAGAAGACAAGAAGTTGATTACGAGTAGTTTTTTATTATTACTTTTCAAGATCATTTTTTCAATATTTAAGTATATTGACCTTAAGGCAAAGGTTTTATGATGCATGACCTCATGCATCTTCTAGCAACATCCTCGTGGAGCATTCTCTTTGATATTAGAAGAAATTAAAAAAGAAATCAAAATTGATATATATCAACACTTATTATTTATCATTTATCAAAAATAAATATTGATATCAATCCTTGTCATTTTTTATTTAGCCAATTCACTTAAATGAGATTTGGGATCTTTGTGATAGAGAAAAAATTGAATCGACAACTAAAAATATTGTATATAAGATATGATTTTCTTATATTTCTTAACTGTAATTTGTGTATATGTTTTCTTTAATGACTATAATTAAATATTAATCATTACTTTGTATAATATTTACAGTGACTTAAAAGAATTCAAAAACTTTAAATTGTGTTGAAGTTTTTTTTTTCTTTGTGCTTATTATTATTAGTTATGAGTACATCTAAATAAATAAATCATATGTTTGTATGTTTAGTAGCCTGAAATAAATAAATCGTATCATTAATTTATATCGGCCCTTCTTTAAAAATAAATAAAAAAATTATATCGGCCCTACATATCATTTCACATGAATTAAAAAATGTAGCTTATAATTTTTCTTTTGTATAATGTATAATAAATTTGTTTATTTACTAGGATGATATAAAACAAATTTTTTATTAGATGTATATATTTATTTACACCTTTAGTTACAATTTTTCTTTTGTAGTGGTAGAAGAGAAACAAAAACAAACCCAATAACAAAATAAATTATAAACATAAAAATTTTGTGATATAGTCGATTAGTACGTCTATTTAGTGATTGTTTTACCAAAATCTGGAGATTCCACATGTGAGCTAAACGTAGCTTAGGTGGAGTCCAAATTCTGTACGTCAGACAATGAGTCAACTTTGTTTAGGAAAGACACCTGCAAAACAAAGGAAAGACACCCCGACGCTCAAGTAAGTACATCAATTATATGAGAATAACTAAGTGTGTGAAAGTGTATAAAAGGCTTCCAAGAATGTCTCAAAGGGATGTCCACCGTAGGTGAACAATGATGAATAATGAGGGGGTTGTCCTCTGAGTAATGACTTAATACAGGTTTAGAGAGAATCTATAATTATAGTGTGGAGCGTGGGCTTTGGGCCTCTATTTGTTAGTGATCTGTTGATAAGATAATAACAGATAATAGCAGACAATTATCTAATTTAAATAGAAGATATTGTGTACCTTATTGATATACTGTTACTTGTAGATAAGTAACAGCTTGTAGGTAACATGTAGAGATATAAGGTGATAAGGTTGTTACACCAATTTAAATGACTAAGCATAGTTGATATGCTGTTAATAAGGAGATATGCATTGTAAGCGTCTGTGCTCCTATAGAAGGTCAACGTCCGCACTTCTGTAGCTAGGCTGACAAGGAGGGTGGACAAGTGCATCTGGGTTGACACTTGGAGAATAAATAAGCATTATTAATGTAGCAGTGTTGAAGTGCATGTGTATAGTGACCTTTCAATGATGGTCACGTGTCAATTTACCATTTTGGACTGTACAGAAGTCCCCCCATCCACTGAGCCAATTTGTAGGCGAAAGAGGATGAATGAGCTTCGATGAAGAATGTTCAATGTCATGGCAAACAATATGATGAGTACTATCAGCCCCTGAGGGTGGACAAGTGATGTCGTGCGTCGAGGTCGATAGCTTTGTAAAGTAATGTCTTGAACCTAGACAAGGTTGTCCAGGTTGTATCGAGATTTGAACCTAGACAATGTAGACTAATTTGATTTGTGGATAAGGTCAGATATGTCAGGCAAGTGAAGCGTCAAGGCTGATAGCTTCTGCCAATATCCAACCGTTGGAGGAGACATTAAAAACATGTAAATGTTGTAGGAGTGTGCCGCCCACGCAGTTGTAATCGTGCTTATGTGTCACTCAAGGAGTGGGCATGTATAGGAGATCGTGCGGTAGTGGGTAAATGCAACCAATCATGTCGCGAGCTTTTAGGGGACGTTTCAAAATTCCGCCAGTAACCATCGGGCCTCACTCCCATTTAAATAAATGGGACTTCTGTCATTTCCACCGTCACTCCTATGTCTTTGTTTTTTCCGAGTTTCCTTCTTCTCCACTCTTCTTATTGAGCTTTCTCTTTCTTCCTAAGGTAAACTCTTGAAAATTTCTGTCTCACCCGTTTCTGATTCTACCTTAGGAATGGGTGGTAGTGATTCTGGTGGCTCAATAGAACAGCATGTTATGTGTGAAGTCATCTCCGTGGGTGACTCTTCGGAGGAAAACACCTATGGCGGAGTTTGTGATGGATCTTCCTCTTCCTTCGGGAGAAGGGCGAGTTCCTGTCGGGCTGGTGAGGACACTTCTTGTCCTCGTTAGTACGCAAGGTCTCCCTTTTTTGCGAGGGCAAATGAGCCTCTGTCGCTCACAGCTGTCATCCCCGCTTCTTCTCCTTCGAGGAGGATGAGGCAAGGAAGTCCTGGAGGGGTTAGAGTCTCCTCTCCTATGCGTCGCAGCCCCGGTGCTGGGTCACCATCTGTTGTCCCAATTGTTCGCAGCTATAAGTGGGTAAAGGAGGGCGTGTTTAAGTACCGTTCCTCCATGACTTCCACTTTTTCTACAAATGTCATTCGCTCGATGTTGCAGATGATGACTTATTCAAACGCCTACAAGGTCATCATTGAGCCCTGTGGGAAAAATGATTTCCCTTGTTTAAGGGCAGCTCCAGACGCATTGTCCTTCTTCTTCATGTACCGGTGCCTTTCCGAGGTGTTGGGTCTTCTTCTTCCCTTTTCTCCATTTCAATGTGCTCTTCTGAAGTACTTGAATGTGGCCCCCTCCCAACTTCACCCTAACAATTGGGCAGTGGTGCAGGCCTTTGAGATTCTATGTTTGTTTTTGAAAATTCATGTCTTTGTTCCCCTTTTCTTGTTCTTTTTTTAGACCAAGCTATCCAGGAAGGTTGCTTGGATCTCCTTGCATAGTGTCTCCAACAAGTTGTTCGAGGTTGACTTAAACGTCTTCCGCCGCTTCAAGGACCAATTTTTCAAGGTCCGTGAAAATGGTATCGTGGCTGATGGGTTGCCACTGATGCGCAACAGGGATGGGGAGGCTTGCTTCCCCTTCTATTAGCAATCTGACCCCACTAATTTCAGGTCCTTTAATGAGGATATGCTAACCTCAGTGGAGAGGTCTGACAAGGAAACCTTGGAGCTGTTGCCAACTTCTTTGGACGTCAGTGCCATCTTGTTGTTGCCCTCGGCAGACGACACTTCTGCTGCATTGGACAATAATTTCTCTTCCTTATAACTGTTTTTCTTTCTGGTGTGCGTACTCTGGCACTTGCATTTTTTGTGTTTTTGTAGGTATCATGGCAACTTCCAGTGGAAGCCACTGGTGAGGAATGTGGGTGGCGATGTTGTGCCACCCCTTGTTCTCCCACAGCCGAAGAAGAGGGCCGACCCACTGTCAGGGTTGGCCCTGCTGAAGTAGCTGCTGATTTCCCCAGCCCCTCTTCTTTCGAGTTGTCAAAGAGGAATGAGAGACGAGGGTGCCGGGATGTTTGGCAACCCAAACTCACTGTCCATGCCTCTTGTAGCTTACGTGCGATGAAAGAGGCTGTCGGGCTTCTACCTACTTCTCCTCCTCCTGTCCGGGCTCTGATGCCTATGGTGGTTGTTACCACTGCTTCCCCTGCTGCTTCTCTTATTGTCGTGGCTCTAACTCCAGTTGTTGCTGCTACTGTGCCTCTTGTAGTTGCCGCTCCGACTCCACCCACCACCCGACTTGCTTCTCCTGCTGTTGCCACTCCCTCTCCTTCTCCGCCTCCTCCGTCTACGATGCCACCACCTATCGCTCGTCCTGTCACCTCCCTTGAGTTTGTGAATGCTCCAACGGAGGTTGACTCCTTCTAGAGTGTTAGGCATAGGTAGGGATAGAAATGGGCCAGGCCACTTATAAGGGGCGTTTGGCCTGGCCTGTTTAAGGTCTGGTCTGACTTGGCTTGTTTATTATAAAGGTCATGCTAAGGCTTTCTGAAAAGTCTATTTAAATAAAAAGGTCAAGTTCAAGCTTTAAAAAAAGTCTGTTAGGCCTATCAGGGTGGCCTATTTAATTATATATATATTAAAACTTAAAAATAATATATTTATTTTTCTAAAAATATTTTTCCTTATTATGAAGGTGGATGATCAATCACTTCAAAAAATCACCATGAAAATCTTATAAAATGATTATTACTTATTTGGAAATATAAGTATGTTGAGATATTTCCTATTTAAAAATTGTTTCTTTAACTTTCCTAAATTGATTTAAAGTGTTTTGTAAATTAAATTTTCTTTAAAAGTAGGTTTTTTAATATGCTCGTAGGCCAAACTAGGCTTTTAAATAGGTCAAGCCAAGCCTTAAAAAAATCCTATGACAGGTAAATAGGTCAGGCCAAGCTTTATGTTTTTAAAATCAGGCCAAGATCAGGCCTAACCAAGTTTGGCCTGGCCTGGCCTTTTTCCACCCCTAGGAATAGGCTTGAGTGAAGACTGCCGACCCCCTTTAACAAGAATCTAATTAGGTCGGTCAGTCCTCAACGTTTTCTCAATGCTGCCAAACTTTTCTTGCAGAGGGGCCTTGCCATCATAGAAGAACATGGACAAGTGCACCAAGAGGCTATGAGCAAAGCCGCTTCTTTGGAATGGGAGTACAACAAGCTAAAGGTCGTTGTCTTCAATGCTTGGCGGGCGAAGCGCAACAAGTTGAACGGTGCTGTGGTGGCTTTTGCTAAAGTGGTTAGGTGCAACCATCAGCTTTCCATCAAGGCTGTGAAGCTTTGTCGAAGCTGCTGTGTACCAGACTTGATGGTGATGAACTGGCTGCTCAATGTAGGGCTTCTGCTGCTAAGGCTGATAAGGCTACTGCTGAGAAGGAAAAGTTGGCGAAGAAGGTGGCCGAGTTGGAGGCGAAGCTGAAGGATGCTGAGGTTGGGCTTGCTATTGAAATGGAGTTGGCTGAGAAGGTGGTGGTGCTAGAGCAGAAGCGGAAAGAAGTTGAGGTTAAGCTTACTGCCGAAATGGCGGTCAACAAGGAGCTTGACGAGGATTTGAAGGTGTACAAGCGAGAAGCAGTGAAGCAACACGAGAAGGGCTTTCTCAAGGTTGTCCACCAAGCCGGCCTCTTCGTGAAGGACCTTGACTTAGGTATGTTTAACCCTTTCAAGGATGTAAAGGATGGCGTCTTGGTTGATGAAGAGGAGCTCGGATCTACTAAGGAGGCTGCTAGTGATGCAGTTGATGTGTAGGTTGCTTTTGCATTTTTACTTCTTTTGTATTTTGGCCGCTGGTGGCCATGTAAAGTGATTATTTAACTTTAATGAAAATGTCCCTTATTTCTCCATCTTCTTCAATCTTCCTTACATTGCATATTGTCTTCTGCTGATATTTATGCTAATAAGTCACTTGAATAATATTGTCATCGAACCAGTTTAAGACGTTCTGTTGCGATACTGTCTTGTTATTTTCGAATAGTTTGATGTGTGGACATTGCTTGCTGAATTGTCAAGTGATTGAAATACCAAGAATGCATCTTGGGTTTTGTATGTCATGAATTAACGTTGTCATGAAGTAGTATTGGGTTCTTGTTTTCACAAAAATAGCTAAGTCTTTAACCTTGCCTGTCGAGGTTCCCACTGTTGATGTGTATTAAGAATATCTTTCAGGTTTGGAAATGTCGAGGGTTGACCATTGACATCTATGTTGAACTCTTGTTTCTGCAAATGGCTAAGTATATAGCCTGCTTTGTCAAGGTTTTGTATGAAAAAATACCAAGAGTGCTTCTTGGGTTTGGAATGTCAAGGGTGGACTCTTTTGTTGAGGTTCCCACCAGATGAAAGTACCAAGAGTTTTCTTGGGTTTAAATTGTCGAGGGCGGACCTTAGACAATGGTTCTTGCAAAAATAAATGATCCTATGGTACTGCATGTTGAGGTTCCATAGGAGTTAGAGTACCAAGAGTGTTTCTTGGGTTTAGTATGCCAAGGGGACCTTGGGCTTTAGTATACCAAGGGTGCTTCCTTGGGTTTTTGTGTAGCTCGTATTCCTGCACAGATAGAATTTATAAGCACTAAAATCATCAAAGTCAAGCTTTAAATACCTTATGTTTCAGTAATGAATAACTTGGTGACTACAAGGTTGACCACAAGTGGACCTCAAGCTTTATTGAAAGTTGAAGTTACCAAGAGTTGTTGATAACTATGTTGATCAAGGGTAGACCTTGAATTCTATAGATGGTTGAAAATGTACCAGTGACGTGTACACCCTGGGTTTAAAGGTTAACCAAAGCTTTAGGTTCATGCACATTGACGGTTTACCGTAGTTTGGGTTTACAAACCTGTAAATTACCAAAAGCTAGTCTTGGGTTTCGTATGGTACCAAGGGTAGACCTTGGGTTTTGTAAGGTGTCAGGGGATGCTCCTAGGCTTTGTATGTCAAGAGAGACTCTTGGGCTTTGTGAGGTACCAAAGGAAGACCTTGAGTTTTGTATGCCAAAAGATGCTCTTGCGCTTTGTAAGATATCAAGGGTTGACCTTGGGTTTTGTGGAAGGTCCACCTAGGGGAGCCCTAGGGTTTACAAACATGTAACCGACCAAGGGGCTGCCTTGAATTTTGCTGGAGGTCCACCTAGGGAAGCCCTAGGGTTTTGCGAACCTTTGGAGAGTACCAAGGACTAACCTTGGGTTTTGTGGAAGGTCCACCTAGGGGAGCCCTAGGGTTTATAAACCTGTAACCGACTAAGGGGCTGCCTTGGATTTTGCTGGAGGTCCACCTAAGGAAGCCCTAGGGTTTTGTGAACCTTTGGAGAGTACCAGGGACTGGCCTTGGTTTTTGTGGAAGGTCCACCTAGGGGAGCCCTAGGGTTTACAAACCTATAACCATCCAAGGGGTTGCCTTGGATTTTGTTGGAGGTCCACCTAGGGAAGACCTAGGGTTTTGTGAACCTTTGGAGAGTACCAGGATGCGTCTACCCTAGATTTTAGTGAGGCTTGCCAAAGGTAGACCTTTGCAAGTAGTACCAAGACATGGTCTTGAGTTTTTGTCGAGGTTGGACCTAGGAGAGTGATTAGGCGATAGTTCCTGAAATTAGTCAAAATCCTGCAATGTTGACTTTAGTATATGTAAAAGGAAAAGAGGTATATGTTTTATTAATATGACATTTAATGTACATATTCCCTCTGTTACTTCTTGGATGGGCCTCTTTAAAACCTTTCAAGCCAAAACCCAGTGGGACAAAAGACTTTAATAGGGTAAAAAGTACACCATCTGGCCTTGAATTCCTCAACTATAGTAGAACTTCAAATGGGTAGAATTCCAAGTTCTTGGAATGTCTTTACCACTTAGTTCCTGCAGTTTGTAGGCGCCATTGTCCAGGTTGGTGATAACTATGAACGGGCCTTCCCAGTTTGGTCCATGCTTGCCTACGGGAGGATCCTTTTGGACTTCACTCCGGTCACGCCAGACTAAGTCACCTGGTTGAAAGGTTTGAGGTTGAACCTTGGAATTATATCTTCTTGTCATATGGAGCTTGATTGCTTCTTCCTTGATTCTAGCCATGTCTCGAATCTCTTCTGTGGTTTGTAGCTCGACTCTCATGTTCTCCTCGTTGCACTATTCTTAAAAAAGTATCCTTCTTGTCAAAGGTTCCCCTAGCTTGACGGGGATCATGATGTCAGTGCCATATGTGAGGCGGAGAGGAGTTTCATTTGTAGTGCTTTGAGGTGAACAATGGTAAGCCCATAGTATGTTGGGGAGTTCCTCCTTCCAGAGACCTTTGGACTTGTTAAGTCTGGTTTGAAGGGCTCGGAGAATGACCTTGTTTGCTGCTTCCACCTGACCATTAGTTTGGGGATGTTCAACAGAGGTGACCAGCTGTTTGATACCTAGTCGTGCAAGGAAATCTTCATAGGTCTGTGCTTTGAACTGCGTACCATTATTAGTAATAATAGCAACCGTATCTGCAAATGAGATTTTTCCAGGTGAAGGTTTCGACTTCGCTGGCTGTTATCTCTCACAGTGGCTTTGCTTCGATCCATTTGGTGAAATAGTCAATGGCCACCAGTAGAAACTTGACCATTCTAGGAGCTCTTGGTAAAGGTCCCAAGATGTCCATTCCCCACATGGCAAAGAGCCATGGGGAGGTCAACGTATGAAGATTGTTAGGGGGGTTGGGGAATGTCCGCAAACTCTTGGCATTTTGTGCACTTCTGAGTGAAGTCGAAAGAGTCCCTTCTGAGCGTTGGCCAGTATTACCCTACTCGTACTATCCTGGTGGCAATGGAGTGTCCCCCTGTATAGAGGCCACAGATCCCTTCATGGAGTTCTCATAACATAGTTCACCTATTGGCTGTTCAGGCACTTAAGTAGAGGTGTTGTCCACCCTCTTTTGAATAATTTGCCATCGATGACGATGTAATAACTGGCTTTCCTCTTTAGACGCTGGGCCTTGTTTTCATCTGTTGGAAGTATTCCCTTTGTGAGAAATTCTTTGTAGGGGGTCATCCAATTGGGTTCCTCCAACTCGCCAGCCATTACCGCTTGGGTGCCAATTCGGGTTTCCGTAGTACCTATTTGATGGGATAGTTAGTTTTAACTATCACTAGGTGGCTTTGGAAGTAAGGCTAAAGGTGTCTGGTGGAGGTGACTAGTGTCAAGGCTATCTTTTCGATCATCTGATAGCCCTTCTCGGCATCATGTAGCATTCGGCTAGTGAAGTAGATAGGAAGTTGGTGCTTTCCTTCCTCTTGGATGAGTGCTAAGATAACGGCTCCATCCGTGACTAAGAGGTATAAGAAAAATGGTATCCCCTGTCAAGGTCGACTCAAGACAGGTGGTGCAACAATTGTCTTTTTGAATGTCTTGAAGGCCTGCTCGCAAGTGTCATCTTAAGCAGTTTGTAGAAAGGCTTTGCCTTCTCGACAAGTTTTGGAAGGAATCTTAACAAGGCCGCTAGTCTTCCGTTCAATTTTTGAACTTCATTGACATTGGTCGGGCTATGCATCTGTAATATAGCTGAGCATATGTCCGGGTTGGCTTTAATTCCTCGATCTGTTTTCATGAAACCAAGGAACTTACCGCCACCCACCCTGAATGTGCATTTTTCGGGGTTGAGACGCATGTCATACTTTCGTACCTCTTCGAATACCTCTTCCAGATCCACTACATGTTAAGCTACCCTCTAGGACTTGATGACCATGTCGTCAACGTAGACCTCGATGTTGCATTCGATCTGTTTTCTAAAGATGCAGTCCACCAGTCATTGGTATGTAGCCCCTGCATTTTTTAGACCGAAAGGCATGACTTTGTAATAGTAGTTGGCATCTTCAGTAATGAAGGTCGTCTTTGCTTCGTCCGGGGCATGCATTCTGATATGATTATAGCCAGAATATGAGTTTAAGAAGCTCAAGATTTGGAACCTGGACGCGTCATCAACTAGTCTGTCAATGTTGGGTAATGGGTATGCATCCTTCGGGCATGCCTTATTAAGGTCTGTGAAGTTTGTGCACATATGCCACTTGCCAATGACTTTTTGACCATGACAACATTGGCGAGCCAGGTAGAGTACCTGACTTCTCTGATAAAGTTGGCTTTAAGCAACTTGTTTACTTCTTCTTTCACTGTCTTTCGTCTTTCCTTTCCCATATTCCGTTTCTTCTGTGCTATTGGTTTGGCCTGTGGACATATTGTCAGCTTGTGGCATATGACGTTAGGGTCAATACCTGGCATATCGAATGATTGCCAAGCAAAAAGAGATGTGTTCTTGCGGAGTACGTCAGCTATATGTCTATACTCATGACTGGTAAGATCGTTTTTGAGCTGCGTACACTGTCCAGGTTGAAGCCCAAGTTGCAACTTGACTAGTTCTTTGATTGGCTTAGGTCCTTTTCGATGTTGTCATTGCACGGATCCTGTAATGACTTCGTTTTATTTTCGTATTTAACCTATTACGCTTTTAATTTACAGAAAATTTTTCTACGTAATTCATTTATGAAAAACTAATATACGTAATAAGTTATTTATTCTAACGGGTTCGCAAATTTATCAAAGCACAAAATCCACACACAGTTTATTATACAGTCCAAGTACAGTCCCAAATAGTTTGTCACAAAATAAGATACAACAGTTTAATACAAACAGCACAGCACCAAATACAGATAAACAGAAAATCAAAATTACAGCATAAGATACATCCAGCTTCTTCATCCATTCTTCCTCAATGATTTCCATAGCTTACTGTTCCTCTGCTCGCCCAAATGTATTGGGGTCATCACAGGTGTCAAACCACAGACACAAATAGGGTAAGTATATGATAAACATGGTTAGATAAACAACAGAAACAACATAATAATCATA
>PYAF01001318.1:55437-73133 GCA_007407185.1 Glycine tomentella | reverse complement strand
ATTGGGCGGAAGACGGTAAAATCAAAGAACATGAGATCAACCATACACTTTGTTCATTCATTTTTTCTCTTTCTTTTCTCATTTGTATTTTTGTGTAGTGTTGTGTTGGGCATTGGGTAGTAGGATACGACTTAGGAGTGGTGCACTGTTATGTGAGCCTCAAAAGCAAAGAGTGGCACTGCACTTTTAGGCTGTAATCTGAGACATCCAACCCCATCTTTCAAAAAACCATCATCCTTACAAATACACACATAATTCAGGGTCCACTATCACATTAAAATTCTAAAAAAGGGTGAGATAGATAGGTAACGTGAAAAATTGAATAAGACTATAAAAGTTCGACATAGTTGGTGTTCACTGCTTTTTCTTTCTTTTTTCCCGTGGATCATCTCAAAGCTCTCTGCTTTTTGGTGACACAGATCCCTTGCTGGGTTCAAGTTCCTCACTTTGGATTCTCCCCCAAATGGGTTCCTCTGATCGATTGTTTAACCGCCAAAGAGGTCTTCATGAGATGCTTGGTGGTGGTCAAGGTATGCCATTTTTTTCTCTCTCTTAGTTTTGATTAAATTTTTCAGCTTTATTGGTGATTTTTTTTTATCAGTGTATCGCAATCTTTTCTTTTTGTCTCCTTCCTTGGTGTTGTTTGTTTATGTTCATTTTGGTACTATTTGTAACAGAGGAACTGTGCCTGTGCAACATGTTTGTTTTAGTTTTTTATTTGCTTTTAGTATCAATGGTAAAAGGGTCAGAATCAGAAGAAAAGAATGAATTGTAATTGATCATGATCTTTGAGTCTTTGCTGAATCAATGCCATGCTTCAATGCAGTTGCAGATTTAATTCTGTGGAGGCGGAAGAACCTTACAGTGGGGATATTGTTGGTCACACTAGGTGTTTGGGTTGTGTTTGAGAGATCTGGTTATACTCTTCTGTCTCTTATTTCTAATGTTCTCCTCCTCCTCATTGGCATTCTCTTTGTTTGGGCCAAATCAGCAGCAATTCTCAACAGGTAATACTTTATATAAATTAGATTTTTAATACACTTGACTTGGATCTTCTTGTTTGTGCTATTTTGAACTATGAATGTGTTAGAATTTCAAAGCATTTATAGATCATTAATACTTCAAATTCTGATTATTTGTTCTAATCTGGATTTGTTGTGTATTTATAGTGTTTTTTTTCAATTTATATAGTCCAAGGCTCTTTGTTAGAAAGATAAATGCTGGTATGATTAAGTGGCTGAATTTGTTTAACGTGTATATTATAACTTAGATGCTGTAGTTTTTAGAAGTATGAAGAATTGTTTGAAAACTTGATGGTGCACTATGGTGATGTATGTTTGTTTAGACTAAAATGTGTATAACACATGTATTTTAATTATCATTAATCGTTCTTGAGAGCCCTGAGTTTTGGTGCTGTTCTTGAGGGAGATTTTGTGATAAATTTGATTCATTAAATCTACAGTTACGGTTGCAAGTTTTGATCCAATAAGATACCTCTGTTGGAGAAGTTTGCTCCTGTTGTGGATTTATTGCATGTTTTGAAGCTGAGTGATGGAAGGTACATCTTTAATGTTTGATCAGTGCACTGATGAAATTGAGCCTTGTCCTCAGTTTTGACAGCTGTTTGTAATGCAGAGGATGTAATGCCTACTCTTTAAGTGTCCTGATCTTACATCCATTTAGTTACAGTTGATTTTGGTGCCGAAATGGGATAGATACCTTATTTGTAAAGAAAAAAAATACTCCTTAAACTAATAACATCCAGTTAACAATATACTGGCTACACGTGGATGAGTTGGCTTGATGGAAATATCTAATGTAGTCAATCATTTCAAAGTCTAGGTTGGTTCATTATACTTCATGATTTTGTGGAAGTTTAGCTTCTTGATGATACCTTCCCTTGAATAACATGTATTTTAGACACCTCACAGTATTCATCATTCTTAACATGTTATCATGTTCAGTGATTTGCATCTGTAAATTTTCAGTAGTGGTTAATGGTTTATGGTGTTTCAACAAAATGTATAAAAACAGGTTAAACTGTTATTTTTCTTTTGACAGACCTGCTCCACCTCTACCACAGTTGCATCTCTCAGAGGAAATAGCGAATGAAGTGAAGACTTTTATCCGCACAAGAGTTAATGATCTGTTGTCAGTTTCTCAAGATATTGCTCTCGGCAAAGACTCGAGGCTGTTTCTCAAAGTAGCTGCATACCTCTGGTTAATTTCTATTATTGGTGGCTTAACTGATTTCCTTACCCTGGCATACACCAGTAAGTTTCTGAGCATCATGTGATCGAAATAGATTCAAACCACTCAATTGATTAGTTTCCAGTTTTTGAAAATTAAGTAGCAAATTAATAGAAATGAATTTGTTGTTGTGGTTTGGTATGTGGCAGGTCTTTTTATGGTTCTTACAGTACCAGCAATCTATGAAAGATATGAAGATTACATAGATATGTATATCTTGAAGGGTTACAGAAAATTATGCCTATTGCATGTTAAAATAAATGAGGGATATGTCAGCAAAATCCACAACTGGATTCTGGAGAAGAAAAAACTGAGCTGAGTTTGTGTTTTTCACATTCATTTTGATAAGTTTTTATTATTCTTCTAAAGTATTTCTTACAGGATCACTGGTGAGATTGTAATTGAGTTTGGGACAACAATAGTGATCTTCTCCCCCCCAAAATGAGTGTCTTCCTTTTGCATTTTTCATCTTCAATGATGGATCCCTTTTTTGGTACATAATGTTGAAACTCTTACGTTGGACTGGTTCATGTAGTCCACTAAGTATTTAAGATTTCTTCTTAGGTTAACAAAGAAAAAATATAGGTGTCACTACCTATACACAAGATAAAATGTGTTTGCCAAGTAGTTGTACATGTAAATAATATAGGTACAACTATTATTACATATGTAGAGTTGTGCAGATTCTCACGAGTTATTCACTTCAATTCAACAATTTAGCACACCAACTAATGTTTTTTTCCACTTCTCTAAAAGTGGTCTATGTAACGTTTTCCTTGGAGAACTTGTTGCTCTATTATGCAAGTCATTTCAATGTTATAAGTACTATTTATACGCCTACCATGTTCACTATGTTCTAAACGTGTATATAAATTAGCTTCTTTATTCTTAATCCGAAAATTAAGTAACTTCTTAAGGATGCACCTTAGTTCTAGCAAGTGCATTTGGCATCTACTTTAACAATTTTTGTAGCCTCGACATCAGCAAAGAATGGAGGCAAATGTAATAAAAAAAAATTCTTGTAGAATTAGCTATTTCATCTTTTTTAGAATGAACTGAAATTTTGTTCAAATAAGCAAATATATCGTGATTACATAAGTCTATACATGGCATATAGGCTTAAGGACATCTTACAATAGAAAAAAGTTATTCTTAAGTTAAAAATCATTTTTAAGAGAAATTATATGAGAGATTTTCTACAAAATAACTTATGTATAAACTAATTTTGACTTATGAAGAAGCTCATTTTATTTGTTTTACCTTCTAAAAATACTTTAAGATAAGCTTAACCAAACCTACCCTTTATTTGCTTTTATTTTAATTACTTTCATTCTTCATAGACCGAACAACAAAAATATTGTATTCTTTACTATATATGGTTTATAATTAATATAAGACTAAAATATATTTGTGATCTCTAATAAATATTCGACTTTTGTATTTGTTAATTAATAAAAAATTTATTGTTTTTGCTCCCTCATAAAACAAAAATTTTATTTTGGTCCTTGACACCTTTTTTAGTCTTTGATAAATTAGTAAATTTTGTGTTTGCTCATTATGAAAAAAATTCATTTGTCATTACTCCCTTTGAAAAAGACTAATAACAAATTAAAATAATTTATCAGGGAACAAACCCAAAATTCGTTAATTTATAAGGGACTAAAAAAAGTATCTAGGACCAAAAACAAAAATGTTACTTTATTGAGGACTCAATGCAAAGAAAAAAATTATTAACAAGTAATTACAAAATTCAGGTATTTATTAAATATTGAAAACATATTTTAGCCTTAATAAAATGAAACTTTAAAATACTGGTTATTTGGTATGCATTTTCAATTCCCCTTCTTTTATTGTCAAGTGATTTTTTCTATATACTTTTTGTTGGTTTATAAGATAGATAACCAATTTTGTCTTTGTTAAAAGATGCATTATGGGGGTTAAGGGCGGATGATGTTTATAAACTCTCCTTGATTTCTACTCTTAAGTGATATAGGATTTTGTTGCATACTTGAATAAGTCCCCAATGGAGACTATGTGACAAGAGTGGTGGTCTGGTCCCATAATGAGCATCAATGTTTCGATCTCAACTCCTTTGTTAGGATCATCTCATCCGAGGAGTTATCCACTTTGGTGTTTGATGGTCCGTCAAAGTTTTATCCTTACCAAAAGACACCTCGATGGATTAAGAGAGAATGATGTTTATAGACTCTTATTGACATTGACTTTTAAGCAATGTGAAACTTTATCACATAAGAGAACAAGTGATAAGCTAATAGCATATAGTAGTTTTTAGGTTAGTTTTATTAGGAAATAAGTAGAAAATATCAAATAAATGCTAGAATAAAGCTTAAATTCATTATTTTTTGTTTTTATTATTAATTATTGTTATTTTAATGTTTAGGAGCAATAAATAGAATAAAAGAAGCAAAATAAAGAAGCAACTTGAATCTGCAGCTCACGCGGATCGCGCCAAGACCACGCTATTCGCGCCATACCTTTTGGAAGCTCACACGGATCGCGTCAAGACGGCGCCAGTTGCGCCACACTCACTGCCTGTTGACACCCCCAGGATGTTACGGGAAATTCAAAAACAAGCTTAAAGATAAGATAAGAAGATAAGCTCTTAGGGTTTTGCTAACCTAGCTATAAATAGGAATGCAATAGGACGTTTTTTGAGGATAGAAACACACACACAGAGGCAGAAACATAAGAAGGAGGCATTGAAGCAGATCAAGAACGCATTGAGGATTGAGAAGAAAGCCAAGATTGAGGGGTTTGATTACTCTTCTGTTTTGTATTTTGTCTCATCTATTTTCTCATCATTGTACTAAGCTAGACATGGCCATGTCTGGCTAATTCCTCTTTGATTGTGGTGAAGCCAAAAACCAATGTGAACTCTTGTGTGGATTGAATTGATATTGATGAATCTTATCATAATTGTTTCTCTTTATCTTGTTCTTCAAATCTGATTGTCATTGATAGACTTGAGCAATCTATTAGGGGTTCTAAGGGCTAGAATTCACAATAGGGATATTAGGGTTTTAGTTTCTGAAAGCGATAAAGTAACAATTCGACATTACCTAGGGATAGGAATGAAGGGTTGCAAAGCATAGTATGCCAACTTAAAGCTTAATCTGAAAAGGGGTTGCTAAGGGATTAGAATTCTTGATTAGGATTAAAGGGTTAAAATGACCGAGAAATCAGGGTTTAACTAATTATATAAAGCATATCTTTGAGCAATTATATTAAGTGACATTAATTATCCATTCAATTACATAAGTAAGGAACAGAGGTGATTGTGCTTTCACCAAAATCCTTCTTTATAAATTCTGAATTTACCATCAATCTCTTCTTTAATTTCAATTGCATTTTATTTATGTTATTTTAATCTATTCAATTTACAACACAAATTACAACCAAATTATTTTAATTTTTATTTCTTCCAATTTAAAGATAATAATTACGAATAAGTTAGTGCCTCAATCCTCGTGAAGATGATACTCTTCTTATCATTTTATTACTTGAACGATCGGTGCACTTATCGTGAGTTACGCATCAAGTGACACAACAACAAGTCTATTATTTGAAAATGATGTAAATAACTTTGTGCAGCAAGTCTCGCAGAATTTCACTTACTGTATATGCTGCAATTCTGCAGGAGTGCCGTCATATGTTGGTAAATTCACGCAATACTTTACTTGTTTGTTCATATCAAGAGGAAAGCAAATTGTGTAACACATAGACTATCTAGATTAGCTTTTACTACTTCTGAAAGATACTGCGTGGAGGATGTTCTATACCAGATTAGTTCTGATGTACAGCATGACATAGGGACAATTTTGGATCCTGTTTCTCCATAATGAATCATTTGTTTTTATATTTTCTTCGTATTTATAAAAAAAAAAAAATTATGTAAATAGCGTCATATCATATGATACCCAAAAGTTTGAGCTGCCAAAACATTAAGTTAGAATAGCGAATGAGTATCCAAAGCTGTTGAACGTGAAACTGCTAAGATAAAGTTCATAGTTTATGCCTGGTGTTTAGTTCACATTGGAAGATGTCTTCATTAAAGTTGCATGTGGGACTCAACCATTTAACACCTGGTCATAGTTGCGTGCACATTATACTTTAGTCTATTCAGGTTAAATTAATACTACTATGTCGAGTGTGTATTTGGCCTTTTTTTTTATATATAGTTTACGTAATAATAAATTTTGACCCGTATATTACGGTATAAATTATTTTAGATTCTATGTAAATATTCTTAGAGAAATCAATCAAGTATTTGTAAAATTATTAATCCATGAGACAAAAGTTTTATATTGTAATAATTATAAGTATAAATTACATAAAATTGACCTTATTTTAAATAATTAATGCTTATTTTTGTTAGTTAGTCAATAACTAATAATTTAAAAGTTAGTTGGATTTGGAGGTTAGTTAGTTAATAAATAACTTGTGTTAGTTGTGTTAGTTTGTGTGTATTCATTCCATTTATATATATATATATATATATATATATATATATGGAGTTGATGTAATTCAATTTATAGAGATTCAATAATATTCATTCTTCATCATTCTCTCTAAACATTGTAATCAAACTAGTATCAAGAGCCTTGTGAAGATCTAAGGAAGATCTTAGGGAAAGTGTGTGAGATCACGAGTGAGTGAGAGCAAGATCAAGAGAGATTCGTTTGTAAGATTTTGTTGAGTGTGAGAGAACACATTCCTCTTCCATTTTGTCGCTGTGATCGTTATGTCTTCTTCCTTCTACTGTTGCTGCGATCATGGTGGGCAATGGTGGATTCCCTGAGAATTTTCCAATTCTTGATGGCAAGAATTGGGAGCAATGTAGCAAGCAGATGAAGGTGTTGTTTCGGTTTCAAGATGTGCTTGAAATTGTGCTGAATGGATACCAAGAACTTGGTGATAATCCTACGGATGCACAGAGAGCTATGCACAAGGATGCAGTAATAAGGGACAACAAAGCCTTGTTCTTGATCCACCAAAGTGTGGATGCAAGTATCTTTGACAAGATCTCCAAAGCATCTACAACCAAGGAAGCATGGGATATATTGGGGAGGTTCTTCACTGGTGGAAAGAAGATTCGAAAGGTGCGACTCCAAGCATTGAGGAGGTGATATGAATTGTTGTAGATGGAAGAATCAGAAAGAATAGCATACTATTCCAGTCGCGTGTTAAGTCTCACAAATGCGATGAAAGGCTGTAGCGAACAGATCACATATCAAATGGTCATAGAAAAGATCATGCGCACCCTCACTCAAAATTTTGATCACATAGTGGTGGCCATTGAAGAATCTAAAGATGTAGAGACCATGAAGATTGAGGAACCGCAAGGATCTTTAGAAGCACAAGAATTGAAGTTGATTCAAAGAACAAGATCAAAGTGGCAGATCAAGCTTTGCAAGCACAGGTGAAAGGTGATTCTGCAAAATGGCAAGGAAAGCAAGTACAAGGGAAATTTTCTAAGAGAAATTGGAATTCAAATCAAGGAAAGTCCAAGATTGAAGATAAAGCATAATCTTCTCATAGAGGAGAGGCTGGCTCTTCATATTAGGGAAATCGAAAGAAGAAAGACAAAAGGAAGATTCAATGTTTTGTGTGATAAGTTTGGTCACTGTGCTGAGGAGTGTTGGCACAAAAAAGGAAAAGGAAAGGGAAAACATAAAGTAGAGGACCAAGAAGCCAATGTTGCACATGAGGATTCTGATTCAAACCCAATTTTTCTTATGGTTACAACCACTGAAGGTGCTTCATCTTCAAAAGCTTGGTATCTAGATATTGGATGCTCTAACCATATGACAGGGCATATGGAGTGGCTCGTTGATCTAGATACAAGCAGATCCACAAAGGTTAAGCTAGCAGATAGCAGAACCTTTGAATGCTAAGGGAGTTGGCAATATTCTGATCAGAAGAAAGGATGGCAAGACAACATTGATGGAGAGTGTGTTGTTTGTGCCTGACATGAAGTGCAATCTTATGAGTGAGGCACAACTAATTGAAAAAGGTTTCTCAGTGATTATGTAGAATGACTCTCTTGAGCTGTTTGACCCAAACAAAACCCTGGTGCTTAAATCCTCACTCTCAAGGAACAAAACTTCAAGCCAACATCAATGATGCATATGCAAAGTGTCTTATAGAAATAGTAGCTGAGCAGGAAAAGTGGCTTTGGCATTTAAGGTTTGGCCATTTAAATTTTAGAAGCCTAAGTCAATTACAGTCTTAAAGACATGGTGATAGGTTTCCCCAGTGTGCATGTACCTGATAGAATGTGTGAGCCTGTGAGGTATGCAGTGCTAGTAAGCAACCTAGGAACTCTTTCTGCTCATATTTGCCAATGAGATCATTAGAATTGTTACATGTGGTACATTCTGATGTATGTGGATCTTTTGAGGTAGCTTCACTAGGTGGCAATGAATACTTTGTCTCTTTTGTTGATGAACACAATAGAATGATGTGGCTATACTTGATAAAGGCTAAAAGTGAAGTGTTTGAAGTTTTCAAAAGGTTCAAATCAATGGTTGAAAGACAAAGTGGTAAATTGTTCAAGGTTTTGAGGACAGATGGTGGTGGAGAGTATACCTCTAGGGAGTTTGAAGATTTATGTGAGAAATGTGGCATTCAACACGAAGTCACATCACCCTACACTCCACAACACAATGGTCTAGCAAAAAAAAAAAGAAACAGAACAATACTTGATATGGGAAGAAGTTTGCATAAGCATAAAGGCTTGCCACATAACTTTTGGGGTGAAGCAGTAACTATTGCGGCTGACTTGCTCAACAAGTGTCCTACCAAGAGACTAAAGGAGAAAGTTCCTGAATAGTATTGGACTGGAAGAAAACCAATGGTGAGTCACCTCAAAGTGTTTGGTTCCCTATGTTACAAACACATTCCTGATGCAAAGAAAAAGAAGTTGCAAGATAAGAGTGAGCCTATGATTCTAGTTGGTTATCATCCAACTGGTGCATAGAGGTTATATAATCCTGTAAAATAGAAAATTGAAGTCAACAGGGATATGATTGTGAGTGAAGTTGATTCATGGAATTGGCAAGATGGAGCTAGCAGCAGTCAAAATTCAAGTGTTTCAATTTAGTTACAAGATGTTCACTTGGACATTGAGCAGAACAAAAGGGAATCAAATGATGAGATTGAAGCAGCAACTAATGTGAATCAGACTCAAAGGCCACAAAGGGAAAGACATATTCCATCTAGACTCTCAGATTATGAGATACTTCATGATAATGAAGTCACACCTGATGGAGACATAGTCCATTTTGCTCTAATAGCTTATGCAAAACCAATTGATCATGAAGAGGCTCTACAGGAAGATGTGTGGAAGAAAGCCATGCTTAGGAATTAGAAGCACTTGAGAGGAAACACGCCTGGGATTTCACTGAGCTACCTCCTCACAAGAAAGCCATAGATGTAAAATGGGTATTCAAACTGAAATTGAATCCAAATGGGCCAGTAGCTAGACACAAAGCAAGGTTAGTGGTAACAGGATTCAAGGAGAAGCCAGGGGTGGACTATACTGAAGTATTTTCTCCAATAGCAGGGCTGGAGACACTGAGATTGGTGATAGCTTTGGCTAGTAGCAATGGCTGGTCCCTATTCCACATGGATGTGAAATAAACATTTCTAAATGGATTCCTGGATGAGCTAGTTTATGTCACTCAACCTCCAGGTTTTGAGATCAAAGGGAAGGAAAAAGTGGTGTACAAGTTGAATAAGGCCTTGTATGGTCTTAAACAAGCACCTAGAGCCTGAAATAGAAGGATTGATTCATTTCTAGTTCAGAATGAATTCATCAAGTGCATAGTGGAATATGGTGTATATGTGAAAAGGAAAAGTGAGGGAATACTTCTGGTTTGCCTATAGGTTGATAATTTTCTTGTGACTGGCAGCAATAGTGCAGAAATAGAAAAATTCAAAGTTGAGATGATGACTGAGTTTGAGATGTTAGACTTGGGCAAACTGTCATACTTCTTAGGAAAAGAATTCCTAAAAACTTTATAAGGTATTGTCTTACATAAGAGGAAATATGCAATTGATGTATTGAAGAAATTCAACATGATTGAGTGCAATCCAGCTACCACACCAATAGAAGTGATTTTGAAGCTAGATGCTGCAAGTGATGATGATGATAAGCAATTAATTGGCTATCTAATGTACTAATGCAATAGTAGACTAGACATTGCATTCTCTTTTGGGTTGGTTAGTAGATACATGTTTGAGCCAAGGAAAGGTCATTTGATGGCAGCCAAGAGAATTTTGAGGTACATCAAAGGCACACTCGAATATGGTGTGTTATTTCCTAGCAAGCTAGTGCAGCAAGGGAATGGATTGATTAGCTATTCTGACTCTGATTGGTGTAGGGATAAGTCAAACATGAAGAGCACTTCAGGTTACATATTCAAGTTTTTAAAGGCGCCAATTTCATGGTGTTCTAAGAAGCAGCCAGTGGTGACACTCTTAACATGTGAAGCTGAGTATATACCAGGGTCTTTTGTTGCTTGTCAAGCTATGTGGCTTGATTCAATATTGAAGGAATTGAAGATTTGAAGTAAAGAAGCCAACACAATTATTATTGGATAACAAGTCTGCTATCAATTTGGCTAAGAACCCGGTTTCCCATGGCAGCAGCAAACACATTGAGACAAAGTTCCATTTTCTTCGAGAGCAAGTCAATCATGGAAGGATTGAAGTCGTGTACTGCAAGACAGAGATGCGGGTTGCTGATATACTGACAAAAGCCTTGAAGATTGATAGATTTATAAAGCTGAGGGAAGCATTAGGTGTTGTAGATAGTAAGAGCTTTTGAATTAAGGGGGATATTAGTTAGTGAATAACTAATAATTCAAAAGTTAGTTGGATTTGGAGGTTAGTTAGTTAATAACTAACTTGTGCTAGTTGTTAACTAACATGTGTTAGTTTGCATGTATTCACTCCATATATATACGGAGTTGATGTAATTCAATTTAGAGATTCAATAACATTCATTCTTCATCATTCTCTAAACATTATGTGAGCAAGTCTTGCTCTATCAATTTTATACAATACAATCTATGGCTTTTTACTTGACAAATTAAAAAAGAATAAGAATTGTTGATATGTGAGTTTAAATTAGTCAAGAGAAAGGAAAAATAAATAAAATATAGAACTAGTTTGTGACACAACAATTACAATACTAATGTGACAATAAAATATTAATTTACTTGTTAACGCCATAATTCACGTTTTAAAATTTATATATTAATAAATAGATTTTTTATTATATAAAAACAAGTTTAAAATTTAAATATTGCCTTATTTTTAGTAATTGAATTAATTTTAATATATCACTTATATGTGAAAGTTTACACAATACCTGCTTTTACTATAAAATATTAAAAATATAAAAATGACATCTTAAAGACGTTACTTTAAAAAATTATTATTGGTTATTTGTTAGTTCCCTGATGATAGTTATGCATATTGGTTAACCTTCAATCGTGAAGTTGTTTTTGTTGTGCTCGCACACAATACAGTTAAAAGATTGCTAACAGTAATAGAATGGAAACACAGTAAATTCTACTCTTCTTTAGAAAGGTTTATACATAATTTTTTTTATTGATAAGAAACAAAGTCAATGTCAGAACATATACAATAAATAACTCATGCATATTATTCAATCAACTAAACTAGAATTTCAAATATTTATACATGATTTGGAATGCCTCATGAAATTCCTAATAAATGACAAAAAAATCTCTATTTATACAATATTCATTATAAAACAATATATTAACTCTTCTTGCTAATTTATAGTAATTAAATTGACAATCAATATCAATTCCTGCTTATGAGGCATTTCTTGTTTAAGTAGACGCGTTTTCAAGAAGAGACACAGTGGAAGATTTTTTTTGAGAAAAGGCACAATGGAAGATGATAGTGCTCGTGCCACCAAGGGTTGAATTGAAAGGAACTATAATTGTAACCATTTATGAAACATTGACAGATAACAAATTATATAGAATATTGACTCAACATACAGTAATGTCGGGCAAATGGTCCATATACTTGTACTTGAGAGTAAAAAATATTTTCATTTTCAAGGACACTAATCAATTTCTATTGGACAAAAAGATTTTAGTTGATTTAAAGGTATCTCCAAAAAATGATTTAGATTCTTAATTTCTTATAGCAAAGCCTGTGTTGCCAATTAAAATTAACACTAGTTGTCCACTCGTAAAAAGACTTGAATTTTTTTTTATAAATAAGCAACCTTAATAGTTGTTATATAAACAATTTTTATAAAAACAAAATTATGTAAAAACTCATTTGCTCCAATAAATTTTCAAGTTGCTTAATTTTAAGAACCACCCAATTAAAGTTGCTCTAATATATTGGCTTGCAAACAGTCAACAAGGGTTGATGCATCAATTGCGTGAATTTTGATACTACTATAATAGCCACCATTATAAGACAAGTGGTCTTGATCAAGGGCTATGTTGTGTTTAAATTTATGAATGAATAAAACATTGGTTTTGAGGTTTGAACCCCCACCAAATTTGAAAAGAATCGCATGACATGTCCAAGCTCGGTTCATAATAAAGCTTATAGAGAATCACATGAAAACTGCTGCATGCAATCCCACAGAATATATGGCAATTGCTAAAAGCTAGTATACATGAATAACATGTTCTCATTTTACTATCCAATTTTTTCCTCCCTAAAAAAATGTTTGAACACATCTTGGTTAGCAGAATGAAGAGAAAGGGACCTTTATTTTCTACAATTTTCCACTGCATTTGCAGTTGCAATCAGTCCCCTTAGAAAATTCTCAAGATAACTCCGCTTAGGAAGACTGTAAACTTTTGACGAACATTTTAGTCTGTCATAGAAAAAGATACAAGTGAGCAAGTAAACACGAATTCATAGGTTAGAAGTTAAATGAGTTTTTGGGAGTGCATGCAACAAAAGAAACAATCAACTCTCATGCTTGATATTGGCCTAATTTGGATTTATTTCTAGCAAATGAGAATTTTCCAATTGAAATAAGTATTATATATATATATATATATATATATATATAGATAGATAGATAGATAAGCCCTTCTCACTTTATAATTATAGGTGCTTATGGAAAAGTTAAATGAGAGAACTAACAAAAAAAAAAAAAGCATAGGAACTAAAAACAAAAAACTAGTATATTTGCAAGGATGAAAAAAGTATTTAAATCTTTATCTTGTTTTTTTTTTTGGTTCAATAAATGCTTATGGAAATATTTGCCCATGTGACTCATTATTTTAATAATATGGGTTCTATTGGAGACAAATTACCACAGAAAAGAAAGGAAAATGAAAATGTATTCAATACCTGTTCTAAGGTTAGAAACATGATCACATTCCAAGATCCTAGACGTCCAAAATTTGGGAGGAACCCTTTATAAAAGGCTAAGGGTCCCTGGAAAAAACATCAGATTACATAGGCACATCAGTTTTGATAAAGGATACACATTTACAATATAACTCCTTGTTTGACCAAATTTAAGGCCAAAACATAGAGAAAGGTATGAAAAATGAGATTGTATACATATGTCAGATAACAAGTGACAAAGCAGTTCATCCTGCGACGTTGTGGATTATACCCAGGGCTTACAATTAGATGTGATGAAATGCGGTGAAGAATTTTATTCACCATCACAATAACAAAGGATCCGCATGATTAATGGTTGTAACTTAAAGCAAAAATGGCTGTAACGCTTAACTAAAGCAAAATGATGGTAGATGTTCTTAAGAGAGCAAAAAAGTAACAGTGGAAAGCAGCTTACATCATTCTTCAATGTTTTGATAAAACAATCAAGGGTGTTCTTGTAACTAGAATCTCCCATCATTCTCGACTTAACCTGCATAGACACCAGAATGAAGATAGAACAACAGGATTACTGGAATGATAGAATTGCACAAGCAAGAAGTTCAGTTGATCACCTTGCAACCAAATAATAATTGAAAAAGAAAATTATACACAAGTACAAAGTTTATTATTTCTACCATTTTCTATTCATCCTGGAATTCTTAATTGATCATGGTGGGACAGGTAATATGAAGTGCAAAATTCTTACCGTATTGAAACAATTATTTATTAACACACTACATATATAACGACAATAAAAATAAAAGCCAAATCAACAATGGATATTCATTAGTAAATTCTAAAACATTACCACATCAACTGGGGAGCCAATACAGACAGCAAAAAACCCTGCCCCAAGACCAGCAAGGAGATGAGTTACAACATTGTCAGTGAATCCAGGAATTTTCAAAATAGTCTGCATAAACAAAGACATAGTTATTGACAAATATAAAGGAGAAATGTTTGGTCCACAATGCTAGCCTCCAGTCACTTTTAAATCACCTGTTTCACTTGATCATAGCTGGCTAATTCAGCAGCATTGATGATACCATTTCTTGCTATATTGGGGCCAAGCCCAGTCCAAAGAGCCCCAACTCCTTCCTGTGTGTTAGATGATCGATGTAGGCTAGAATAAAAATAATAACAAACTAGAACAAACCAAATATGTTTTTCTCTTCCATAAATTATATTGGATAGCACAGACCTGTCTCACAATTGTTGAATAAGCATTTAAAGATCCAGAGTACCGCCTGGGAACACCAGGAGGTAATTTTCCTTCTGCTTGAAGTCTAACTTTGACAAGATCAGTTGGATTTGCCACTGCAATTGCAAAAGCACCTGTTGACAAGGCAAATTCAAGGAGTTCATGATTGAGTTATTACAATGAGTATTTAGATAGGAATAACACAAGATCCTCCTAAGAAATTGAAAATAATCCATAGATTAGAAAAGAAACTCATATAATAGCATATATATAAAAAATATTCCCACAATTTCCAGCATTGAGATTTACCGGTTGTAAATGCAGCAAGAATTTTCTTTGACAATGGAACGTCTCCAACATGGTCTTTCCCCACATAGAAAGTCTTAACCTGTTAACAATCCATGTTATTTACATTTTACATCATAAGATAACACATGCAAACAGTATATGTAAACTAAAATAAATGAACAAATTTCAGCAACAAGATTCAAAACTCACAGGGTCGTATAAACCAATTCTTAAGCCTCCATACAAACATTGACGATGCAACCCTGGCACAATGCCCTTCCAGAGTGCTGAAAGACCTTCTTCCCTGGCAATGGTTGCAACTGTTCCCAGCATGCCCTTATATTTAGGTAAGGAGACTACATCACCAGCTGCAGCTTGCTTTTGAAGCTGAAGCCTAACTTTGGCAGTGTCCAAAGGAATAGTACACACCTATTTCAATTACAAGAGCTTAATAACAAATCTGGGGAAATAACTGTAATTGAGTACATTGTAAAGCAGTAGAGAACTAAGAAATCAGTCACAAATATATAACAAACAAAATCAATCTCAGGAAAAAAAATCAACATATGTAAAGAATACTGTCGCCATGTAAACCTCCAATAATGCAAAAGATGTTTCACGTACAAGATAATTTGGAAGAGTATTCAATTTTTCACGTATGTAAGTAATTCTTTTGTGCTACCAAAGTTCATATGCATAACAGCTGGATCTGCATAATGTAATTGGATAAAAGATTAGGAGGAGTGGGAATGGGAACAGGGGAAACAGAAACAAGTTCTTTCTTTGGGAGATTAAAAATAAATTGAAAAAAAAAAAAAAACAAATTCAAGAGGTAATGGAGGTCCATTCCATTTGATTACTAATCATCCAAACTGGGAGAAAAAGCATTGTTCCATTCCTCTCCTTCCCTTTTCTGCCCATTCCCACTTGTTCAATTCGGTTACATTAATAACAAAACATCCAGTGACTATTACTGTTTCCAAGTCAAGCATTTTGTTAGGTCATACAAGTCATCAAGGAGGGAACACTCCTCAACCATGTTGAGCCTTGAGAAAAAGAACAAACAGCAAGGAATGCATCATATGCATGCCTTTCATCATATCACAGCAGACAAAATCCACCGTGACTACCATTGACTAACAAAGACTATTAACAGAAAGAGGTATATAAACTAAAAGGAAAAGAAAAAAGTTCTTGTTTCGTTTGTTCAGCACAGCCCTGAATTGTATGAACATTACAGAAGACAACATAAAACCATAACGCGTGAAACAAAAGATTCATATAATACATCTAACAAAGACTGTTCCTGTGTTTGGTTTAGCAGTGGAGGGAGACATCTACATCCATGTTTGGTGATGTCTAACATGATTTTGCCAGAAGAAAAAAATATGTGGGGCTGTTTCCAACCACAATTAAGTAAGTCCTCTACTACCAACCACGGTTTGTTCCACAACAAAACAAAAAACACTCAGAACCATGCAACCCACCAAAGTGATAAAACAAACCAGATCCGTTGCCACTAAGACTACATAACAGCAGCATAAAAGATGGGTCCTTTCACAAGATCATGAAGAAAAAAAAAGAGAATCCCCAGAAACAAAAAATGAAAAAGAAGAAAACCCAGATAGCCTTTTGGGAATGACCTCAGCGAAACATGCAGAGAAAGCACTGCTGGCAAAGGTTTTGCCGAAGGAGAGGTCGGATTTGGACTTAGAATCTGCCACCATGGTGAGTGTTGGGAAAGGAACCAAAGGTTGCGTGTGCAAATTTGAGTCCTTCCCTTCTTCCCTTTTGATCCCCTTTTGAAATACTAGTACTCAAGCTTGGTTTCTGGGTCTGAAAAATGTAAATGTTTTATTGGTTTTTGGTTTCTGAATACTCATTTACTGTCTTACAAAATTTCCTTGAGATGGCACGGTCCACTTGCGTGAATGAAATGCATGTTGCACAGTTTCCTTTAATTCCTTTTTAATGTTTTGCATAATTCGTAATTGCATCCCTCTAATGACTGTAGGCTGACTGGCTGTGTCAGGATAAGGGTGAGTTCGAATTTTGATGATTCACCAAGGATTTAATTAAAATTAACAACAATTCTTTGGGACTCATATAAATCAGTGATTTTATAAGTTAGACTTAAATATAAATAAATTTAATTAATTTTTTTATTTAATATTGTTATTCTTAAAATATCATTAATTTAATTTTAATTATACTTTTAATGATTACTTTTTATTTATGATAATAAATTTTAAAGAAAAATAGTTTTAAAATAATTTTTTTCCTTAAAATTAGAAAATTAAATAATATTAATTAATTTTTTAATTAATGTGGAATTAATTATTTTTACTTATAACAACAGAAGGAATATTAATTATTAGATGTAATTAATATTTTTTTAGAATGGTAATTAATATATATTTAAATTACTTTTTAGAATGGTAGTATTATTATCAATATAAAACAACAATCAGAAAATGAATTAAATATTAAAAAAATAATTTATCATTTATATAAATCTAACAAAATTTAA
>PYAF01001318.1:25969-45367 GCA_007407185.1 Glycine tomentella | reverse complement strand
GGAGACTTGGACCATTCCAGAGATGTTTGTATCCTAAGGCTGAGGAAAGCTTATGCCTTGTATATGTTGTATTTTAGGTCTGTGATGACTCAGATGGCTTGTAATTAGCCTTGAAAGACCTTGTGTGGTCTGAGAGCGGCCTGGTGTGGGCTGAGTTTGTTTTGAACCCTAGGATAGGGGAATTATGTTATGTTATGTGTTGTGCTTAAGCCTGATGGCTGAGTATTGATCTGGGATTATGAATGCTTTGATCAGGCCGTGAGCTTGATATTGTTGGTGGCGGGAGCCATAGACCTGGAAAGGAACTGCAGTCTGAGACCTCCTTACCAGGTAAGTTCAGTGTTTTTGGGGAATGAATTCCCGCTTGATTGCACACCACACACTCCTGGGGAGTGTTGGTCATGATTCATGATGCATGCATTGGCTGTGGCATTACTTGCATTAATTATATTGAGATTGTGTGCATCTGTATTGGATGAATGATTATAATTGAGATGAGTCTGTTGGCCAATAGATTAAATACAGGGTATTGAGGGTTCTCTGCCTTGTATTGTCGGCATAGAGGGTTCTCTGCCAAGGGCATGTAGGGTTCTCTGCCACATGGAACGGCATAGAGGGTTCTCTGCCGAGGCATGGAGAGTTCTCTGCCATTTGTATGGATTGACGTTTATGATATGATGAGGGCCAGAGGGCCAGGACATGGGGCCAGTTACGATGTGTGTGTTTGTTTGATGCTTGTGTTGTGAATCTGTGAGTCAGGGTGGGAATGATTTCCCCGGAACCCTGAGCTTACTGAGATATTTTATCTCACCCCGTGTGGGGCTTACATGATTTCAGGTGATATGTTTGGACGAGAAGATCAGTCTCAGGGCAGGAGGCCCAAGTGAGACTAGGCTGCTTGATTGAGAAGCGGCATGGAGGGCTTGAAGGCTCTATTTTGATTTTATTTTGTTGTATGGTTCTGGATACCCTCATGGAGGGCTGATATTCTTTTGTATCACCACGACATGTGTGGTGTGGATTCTGATGTATATGCCTGTACAGAACTTCTATGATATGTATGAAGCTTTTCCCTGAGTATCATTTGTTGTATATATGATTATCTGCCTATTTGAGTAAGCTATTTATCAGTATACTTTATGGAATGAGAAACTGGATCAGCAGGGGCATGATATGTATATAATTCTGATGCATGTGTTCTTGATGAATTTTATATTCCATACATAATGTATAAAGAAAACGATCCTATGTTTCCGCTGAACTGATTAATTGATATTTTTATACGCTAATATGATATTATTAATGATAACACGTCGGAGGCCTATGGGGTGTTACATAAATCTTGCCCTATCACAGATGGGTCACTATTCACAGGAAACCCCCAAATCCAAAATCAATCGGAGAAACTCGAGTTTCTTACCTCAGAACTGATGAGGAAGGCCTCTGGGCTGCTCTCCCGAGCCCTGGTGTCGCTGAACCATCGTCGTTCCTCGCCAAACTCGAGCTTTCATCCACCTCCCTGGAGGTTCCTCAGAACATGAAGGTTTTGGTGAAAAGGAGAAAGGATTCTCGCTCTCACTTGGTTTTTAGGAGGATTAAAGGGTTCAGGAAGCGTTTAGGGTCATCAAGCAAGGTCATGGGAGCTTGGGAAGTTCTCCCATGGCTGCTGGAGGCTGGGAGGAAGAAGAAAACAATTTTCTTCTTCTCCCATCCGCGCCAGCTGCAGACACTGTGGCGCCATCAGCGCCGCTCCTGGCGCTGTCCGCGTGGAAAACCAGAGAATTTAAACTTTCCAGAGCACCTCTGGCGCGTTCCGCGCCAATCCCCGCGCGATCCGCGCCACAGTCCACACCCAGTGGCGCTCCCAGCACCAACTCTGGCGCTCCAGGCGTGGTCCTCCAGAGAAACTCGCGCCACCAGCGCGACCCTGGCGCCACATTCCAGAGAGTCTGGCGCCATCCGCGCCAGCTCTGGCGCTATCCACGCCACACCCTTAACAGGGTTTTCTGCTGAAGGATCCCGGCGCTATCAGCGCGGGATCTGGCGCTACCCGCGCCACAATGAGGGTCTTTACAGTATGCATAAAAATTAAACAAAAAGTTTTGAAAATAGAAAAATAAATAAAACAAAATGTAGTTGTTTTCTAAAAATTAATCATAAATTATAATAAATTGATTATGGAAAAAAAACAAAAAACAACATAAAATAAAAGTATATTTGTAAAGCGCAAAATGTTGAAGTTAAAAAATAATAACAATAATGATGTTTTTATTTTTTGAAGCATGAAGACTTGATAACATAATACAAAATAATTTATTTTAAAAAATAATGATAATGTAAACGATTATAACTTAAAAACGTAATTGCATATGAATGAACTTTTTCCTATAAGTTGTCATTTGAGTAAAAGTAAAATAAATTGAAAATCAAAATTGATTATACAATAAAATTTAGACAAAATCGCATATGATTGAATACCGATTATTTGAAATGTTGTTAATTGTTGATAACATAAATAATTTTGTGTAAATTAACAATATCGAAGAATAACAGAATTGATTGATGGTCTAAGTTTTTTAAGCTTTGAGTATCTTGGTGTGGTTCCTAACAACATAGTAGTAATTCCATCTTTAATGGAAATGGTAACATAGCACAATTTGTTGATGTCATTGTATGAAAATAGACCGAGTGATTAAAAAATTAATTTGTTGTTATTATTCAAAATATGTGTGGATGAGATTCATTTGCCATTTTTTTTGTTTATCGTTTCTTCTTTCCCGTTATATTTATGACTATGTATATGGCAATTTTTGTGGTTGTTTTTTTACAGGGAAGGCACCTGAAAAATTGGTTGTGGACACTTCGTCAGGGGACTTCATTTTGCAAGACAACAAGCAAAAACAACTAAAGAAACTTTGTATCATTCTTCAAATTGAACAACCCAAATTCACCTTGCATGAGGTGAATACTGTTAACAATCAACAATTCTGTAGGTATTGTGCGTCTGTGGACATAGGGACACTGGGAGAGCCCATCATTTATATGGGAAAGTTTGGAAAACATGACTATGGTGCCAAAGAAGATATTGTTGTGTTGTTGGCCCAAGAACTATGCAAGCGAATAGGAAAACAAATAAGGGACTTCAACTACTACAATGTTTTGACCATTGATGCTAAATTGCTAGGCTTAATGGACGACAATGCCAAACTAAAAATGAAATTGGCAATTTTGAAGGAGGCAAACAAGGGCAAGCGTAGCGGGCAACATTCCATTTAATGTTTCTTGTGGTCCGTAAAAGGGTGTTATAGTTTTTTACTTCCATAATGCTTTTTTGTAATTTGTAGTTAATTTGTTTTTGTTGTTGTTCCTCTCCCGATTATCGTTGCTTAGTTCATGTTCCAAATATTGTTTTGAAAAAAATTAATGTGTGTGGTATTTGTTGGTTCTTATTAGCTATGTTGTGTGAACAAACCCCTTGTAGATATGAAGGATCTTCAACCCATATGGTGGTTCACAAATATTTGGACAACTTAAGTGGTGAAGGTAGTACTATTTTTGGTTTTACAAGGGGACAGTCACAACATGAAACACTTGGGGATGGATGTTTTCGATCTGGATTTCAACCATGAAAAAAGGTTATTTCCACATGCTATACCCTAATCCAATTTGGCTACAGTTGGAGCTTATGTGTCGAACAAATAAGATTACTTGGTTTTAAATTATAGGCTACTTTAATTTGGGTAACTGCAAATTGCATATGCATCATAGGTGGGTAATTGTGCCTTGCTTTGATTTTCTGATCCAGAATATGATATTTAATGTTTTATGGGTTTTTATTCATGTGTTTTTCATATTTGAAATTGTAAATTACTGGAAACTGATAGGGGATAGTTATTTTCAGAATTAATCATAAAATAATTTTTATGGTCATTTGTTTGTGTATTTTTGTTATTTTAAATTGTAATGTACAAAAATCGAAAAGGGGAAATTGTAAATTACAATTAATTAACCATATTCTAATTTTTATGGGTTTTTTGTCATTTATTTTTTTATTTAAAATTGTAATTTATTGGAAACTGAAAGGGGAATTGGTTATTTTTGGAATTTGGATAATATTAATTTTTATGGGTTTTTGTTCATGTATTTGTATTATTTGAAATTGTAATTTACAAAAATCTAAAAGGAAAACAGTTATTTTATGAATTATGGTAATATGATTTTTTGAAAGTGATGTCAATATTCATAAAAGTTATCGTAGGTTATTAATAGTTGATTGAGTCGTGTTGTAGTTATCCATATTTTAGTTTTTTCAATGCAAATATATTTAATTATAGTGGACAATATTTAATTACATTATAGGTATATCATGACATTGGGAAGCATAAAAGCATTTGCAGGTCACGTGCCTTTTGAAAAAACGATTTGCAGGTTTGTTGTGATATTTAAATATCACACTTGGGCAGCGAGCTTTTTTAATAATGATGTTACCAAGTACATTATTATTAAATATAAGATAAAACCTTCATGCCTTTTTTCTTAAGTCGTGTTAAATGAATAGAAAATTTAAAAGCATATTGTATTTTAAATTAACCCATTTTTTTCAACAGTTCCACTACAAAGGGTAAGTTAAAAGTGACTTTTTCCTGAATCGTCTAATCATCTCCCTTTCCTGAAATATGACCCATGTCTTTCGATATTTAAATTGGGCCTATAACTGTGTAGTAGTTAAACTATGCTACACCTTACTTGTACAATGTCATTATGACAGTCATGTGCACAATATTTGTTCACCACCCTGTTCGTCAACAAGCATTTGTTTCAATTGGTGTTTTTTAATTAGGGATACTGTTCGGCAACCCATGGACATGGACTTCGCTATTGCTACTGATGACTCAAGGTAAATTTGTTGTACGAGTTTACGCATTTTCGTAGCATTTTCCCAAAAATGAACCATGTAAGATGGTGTCACTATTTTATGATAACAGGCCTCGTGTGGTTGGTCAATGTCATTTTGCCAGGACACATAACAATTGTTCCAAATAGCCATCACCTTCGGAGGAAAGTCATGCACTAAACATTATAACCCCAACTTATGTTGGTTGGTGATATTTTTTCCGCATTTACAAATGACCAATGTTTTTTCCTCAACTTATTACATTATGTTAAATAGGTGCCTTTGTCAAGTGAAGAAACATGCATTACAATTGGTAGGTGAACAACTCAAGAGGAGACATGGATATAATCGAAAAATTACACTTTGTAGATGAAAGAATAAAGGTTATTCATTGTTGACAACCCAAAAGTTATTTCATTTGGTGAAGGACATATGTGTTACGTATTATATGTGTATTTATTCTTGTAGGGGTGGGAAAGATATCTAGAGAAAAAAATTTATGCGTCGGAAGAAACTAATAAGGCCATTCTGAATGCCATAAGCCACTTAGTTTGAGAGGATGCTTGTGGGTCTCCAAACAATACAGGAGAGCATGTCCCCATTTTTGGAACCCATAATAGATTGCATTTGGAAAAAACTAATGATTCATTTAACGTAAGAGTTGATGGAAGGCACGATGTTACAAAAATGACAACTCGAATTGTTGGACGTGCTTTTTCACCACATTTTAAAAACATCAAAACAATAATTATCCCAGAAGATGAAGACGCTCATGAGCTAAAAAATTCATCGACATTCGTCAAGGGAAGTTTATGCGTGACCATAAAAAAAATCTTTTTAAACCACCCACAAGTGGATGCCTATGGGAGGCAACCGACACCCACACAACTTCTGAAGAATCTTGTAAGGACAAACCTTTCATGAGCAACTACAACAAGGGTGTTCAGTTCAAGGTCAGTAAGACAAAAACCTACATTCTCATTTGTTCGAATGTTATTATGCCTATGATATTGTTTTCATTATTTGACTAACATTTCAAAAACATGGCCAAATGTGAAAATAATAGGAATACTCACAATAACCAAGAGGGGCGGGTGAATTGGTTAAAACCTTGGTATTTTAAAATTGATTCAAATCAGAGTTCAGGATCTTTATCACTTTCAAAACCAAGAAATCTTTTTACTCAATCAAATAACTCAGCCTCAAGAAATCAATAGCTCAAAACAGACTTGTTGGACAATGGATATGAATCAAAGAATCAATGACCAATGAACAAGATGAGTGATAGAGAGATATAGAGAGATAGAGAGATAGAATAAAAAATACAAGCAATTTATACTGGTTCACTTCACAACTGAAGCTACATCCAGTTTCTTCTAATCAACACTAGATTAGAGTTCCACTATTATAAATTTCTGTTCTTACAAGCTTTTACAAAAACCTCCCCTTTATCAACACTAGATAAAGAATAGAAATCTAAAACCTATTAGAAATCTAAGGAGCAAGAACCAGAGAACACTACTCTGTTCTTGAGCTAGAGAACCCTTCTCTAGAACCAAGCAAGAAGAACCCACTTTACAATAGCCAAAGCAACAAGAATCCATAACCAAATTTACATACAAAGATTAAGAAGAGAGCCAACCTGATGATCCAATGAATGTTATACACATGAATTACCAAATCAGGTTGAGTAGCAAACTAAATCAAATCAAGCTTTTCCTTAACCTTAAAAAGAATCTTGCTCAAGAATCATTCAAAGACCCATTGATGTTTTGAATGAAGCAAGAAGTAAAAACACTAAAAAAATCACTTAGAAATGCTTAGAAGGCTTGTGTATACTCAGAAATACGAAGTGGTCAAGTTGTCAAACAAGACAAGCCTTCAATCTTATTTATAACAGAATTTGTAACTAACTGTAATCGATTAAATACGCCTAATAATCGATTAAAATTCTTAGTAATCGATTAAATTATCACTTAATCAATTAAAATGTTAAAGAAGTTTTCTGGGTTTCAGTAACGAGCAAAATAATCAATTAAACTAAGTTGTAATCGATTAAGACAGAAAGTTATGTTTCACAAAATGAATTGTGTAATCGATTACAAATTTTGGTAATCGATTAAATCAGAAAGCAGACATTTTTTTCAAATGAACTATGTAATCGATTACTGATAATGGTAATCGATTATCACAGTAAGGCTTAAAGTAAACTTTTAACTATGTAATCGATTACACTATGTAAGCAATCGATTAAAACCTTTAGCAAAGCAGTTTATTTTCAATCAAAGGCCAAATAATCGATTAATCCGATAGGTAATTGATTAATTTGTTTATAAAGGTTTTTCCAGATTGAACGAAGAACATAATAATCGATTATTTCATTAAGTAATTGATTAAAATAGTAAGAAAAACATTTTTCCAAAAACCTTTTAATCAAATTCAAATCTTAACCAAGAAGATAAAACCTTTGATGATTTAATGAAAACCATTTAAACTTAATAATGAATGAATGTATGCAATGCAAGGATCAATCAGATTGTCTTTCTCTTACACTTGAATCAATTACAAAACTTCAAGGCACTTCAAGCATGTTGAAAGCTCAAAACACATTTCTTGAATCAAAGTCTTTTCTCTCTTCATGATGCTCCCCTATATCCAACAAAACGCAGGGGAAAATATCCATGGATACAACATTGGCATGTCGAAATCAAACATACAATGTTGGTAGCTCAGTTGAAAGGTCTCTAAAGAAGATCAAGTCTAATAGTCAACCATATATGTTTAACCAACCTAAATTTAAAATCAAAGACAACCCGAACGCAAACATCAATATGAGGCCTAGTGGTGTTCATGAAAGACCAAGGCCAAAAGCAAATGCTAACAGGGGAAATGGGGAAGTACTTCCTAAGGTTAGTCGTGCACAACTCAATAGTGATTACGTACGTAACAATTAACAGTTAATAGTTCTCTGATTTTTAACCGTAGACAAGTATAACTGCCCTAACCTATACGTGTTTTATGTAGGGTATGCCATGTGTGTTTAAGCTAACCGCAGACATGAACCTCACCGTCGAAGAGGCACATGTTTGTGCATATATTTTCAACCCCAAGTTAGACCCATTGTTAGTAACGTACCCCATCCATTAGTCATATATTTTGATGTGCTTGTGCATTATTGATGTTTAATATTTATTTGTGGAAGTTTAATATTCAAATTTTAATGTCATGCCCAAAACCAGCTGCAATGAGGTACTTTTAAGGATTGGGAATAATTTTGGCACTCGCAGGCATTTGGAAAGTCTCTATCCTAATAAATCAGTAGCTCATGAGGTACACGTTTGTTTTTCCCTAAGGTGTTTGTTTAATATTTGGTTGGTGTGAATGACGCATGACCTAATTATATTTTGATGGATTTCCAAAACTTTCAGGTTGTTCTGTTTATGGCTCTAAAACTAACAGACTCACAGATGAATGGACCAAACAAGAGTGTCTGGTGTATCCCTCTGGCCTTTGTAGTATGAGTTTTGTAATGTTTGTGTTGTACTATAATTTAATGCAACATAGTATAGGTGGCTTAAACATGTTGACCTAGGGTTTTTTTTAACAACGTCACAAGCATGTGTTATCTGGAACTAGTGTCGAAAACATTCTACAATATTATGAGAAAGATTTTATGCCCTTGTATGTTTGCCTAAATCATGTAAGTGGTATACAATAGTAATTTAAGTTTTGAAATATTTATATTCATTACATTCATCACAATGTCATTTTCTTTTTAGGTATACATCCCATTTTATGATCATACAAATCATTGGTATCTGATGGTTATATCCATCCATGATAAGAAATTCTACCACTTGGATTCACACATGACACTTGAATCGTCGGAGGACCACAAACAAGTACCAAGGACCATGGTATACTGACCCACAAAGAACACATTTTTTTATTTCTGCTAGTAGAATAAAGATTTCAACTTGTAATTATTGATTACCCATTATGTTTATGATACCAATGGTAAGGTCAAGTAATGACATCTGTGTTGGCTACTATGTTTGACATTGTAGACATTAGTTGGGGTGTAGAAGATATGGATAATTGGGACATCCTACATCCATGGGGAATCCCTAACTACGGATCTAGGTAACCTAGATACAGACCACTTAAACAGTGATTTTATACAATTATTTACTATCTGTGTGCATTTAAACAAATTGTGTTTTGATAGAATGTAACAAAATTGCAGTGACAATTCAACTTTATGGGTCCTTGAGTGGATGCAGATGGAAGACTCATATTTAAATATGATGTAATTACGTTTAATATTGGTTGCATTTTTCTTTTTGTTTTTGATATATTTGTATTCTGTTAAGCACAAATTGCATACTTCCATGTGATTCGCAAACCTTTGACATAGACTGTGTTGTCGTTAATATAAAAAAACGTTTAATATAAAGTTACACACTACGCATATTGATTTGTGAAAACTGACCCACATGCTTCACTACATTTGTTTCATGAAAATTATATATTGGCTGCATTTCTATCATTAAAGTTGTATAATTTCAGTTGGTTATATAAAATTACAATTTTTTCGTTGTTTATACAAAATTGTAATTAGTAAGTTCAGTTATCAAAATGACATTAGTGAAATTATTATTATAACAAATAATTTGTACTATTTTGATGTCATTAACTGAATTTTTGTTTAATGTAATTAACATACATGTGGCAACAATTTTTGGAATCATTAATGCATTTCATTAATATGACTGACTATTGCAAATAATAACAACAACAATAGTATTTGTCATAATAATAGTAATAACAACAACATTGAAATCATAGGTGCAAAAAGCAAAAATCCTTATGCATGACAATGTACACCAAATGAAGTTTACTATGTCGTAAACTGTGATTGGGTTGCATACAAAAAACAGTGCTGGGCCTTTTCACAAAAAACAAAAATGAATCCAAAACATGGCGTTGCATTCTGCACCTATCATTTTGTTTGGTGAACACAGTAAATGGGAATTGGGTTGAAATATGTACAGCTAATTGCATTTGGGCCTGTACAAAAAAACAAGCATCCATCCTGGAAATAATTTGTCATTTACGGGCCACTAAAGAATAGTTGTTGTAGTCAACGAAAATAAACACCAAAGTATAGAAAATTGATTCGTTACTTATATGTTTGCATAAATTTCTGTAAATGTAGGATATCAGATTGTCATTAAGCAACATAACAATAATATTGCGATTACATACACCATATCATCAATTTACCAGCGACAGATGTAGTGTGCAACATCAATGGTTCTTATGTAACTTGAGCTATCCACTGCCCAAAAATTCAGTAAAGCTTGTTTCACCTCACTTTGAGCAAACACCTGTAATGTTTTAATGTACAAATTGGCAGCGCAACTTATCAATAAAATTTATTTTTAACATAAAAATAATGTTTAATGAAAATGTTCAAGACATTTACATCAAAAGACATCAAATGAAGAAACCCACAATCATGTAAAATCAACACATGTAAATATCATTAGGATTACCAAAATGGTTGTGTTTTATAAAATGTTTTCAATAGATAATATTCTCAAATGACCACAAATAACAACCAACCTTAATCACGAATGCAATTGGCTAGTTGAACCAATAAATGAAGTTGGATTCTCCGTGAACTGCAACAAACCATATATGTAAAAAAAAACTCCTTAAATAAATAAAAAATAGCTAAAAACCATATTAAAAAATAGGCTAAGGGTTGAAATTATATACTAGATGATAATTATACTCATCGGCCTGTTCAGGAGCATTTATAGTTTGCTGACTTGAAGGAATATCATACCCACCAACTCCATTTTGTAAATTTTGAGAGCCAGCAATACACTTTTGTCTGTTGTGACCAACTGCTCCACACATGCCACATGTTTGTATCCTCCTATGCCTATTGGATTCATCATTCATTGATTGACCACATCCCTTTAATCGTATAACAACAGGATCCAAAACACCATCAAATGCATTTTCAGTTTCTCCTTCACACTCAATTCCATTTGGAGGACCTATGTTGTTGTTCTTCAACTTTAACCTCCTAAGTTGGTTTGAAAACAAGATTACACTATCATCGTAGTCTTCTTCTACATGATAAATGGAGTAATGTTGCATATCTACCAATATCTTTGGATTTCCAATATAATGATGCATCTGGGTACTTTCCTATGATGGATTCCTTTTCCAACTTGGACCACCTACCAACAAGCAATGACTTAGGGAAGTTTGTCATATTTAAGCATAGTAAAACTGAAACAATATGATTGCATGGGAGACCCATGGATTCCATTCTCAAGCAACAACAATTAAACTGAGCGAATAATGGGAAATAAGAAACACGCCAACTAGATTCACAGTGGTACTTCACAACTGTGTAAATACTAAACATTGCCATCTGCTTGCAATCAACTACCCTAAGCCTAACTGTCTTTTCAATAGTGGGTCTGAGAAGCAAAAACTACTCATTAGTAAGGACTGCACCAACATATCTCTCTAGGGATTGAAGATTGGTCTCCAAATCAACATTGACATAATTAGAAAAATAATAAGCCACGGTTTCTCTATGACGAAAATACATCAAACATCTTTGAAATTGTTCAACAAAGTCAGTCAAATTTGACTTGACATCCACATATTTTGCAAACATGACTATGAAAGGCTTAACAAAGAGATGTGGTACAAATGCTAGCAAAGAAATTGCCTCTAATATGAGCAGGGGACCACATTTTCCTCCTAGCATAAAATTCGGTGATCCAATTGTTATCTTGCAACTCATATTTCCCAACCATGTCCCTCCATCTTTCTTCAAATTCAACCACTTCAATATCACTAAGCATAAAAGTCTTTAAGCATTTTAACAGACCTTTGTCCCATGCATGGCTAGTTGCATCGCGCATCAAATGCCATGCACATAACCTGTGATGAGCATTCGGAAACACTCTCTTGATGGCATTCTTCATAGCAACATCTCTATCTGTAATTACCGACAAAAGAGTTTTCCCATTCATGGCTTCTAGGAACTGCTCCAACAACCAAACATATGCGTTCTCCATCTCATTTGTAACCACAGTAGCAGCAAACACTATCGTATGATTATGGTGGTTAACACAAAAAAAAAACCACAAATGGACATAGGTACATATTTTTTTATAGGTGGCATCAAATGCAAAGACATCACCAAACACCTTGTAGTTCATTTGACTTTCAGCATCACACCAAAACAAATGTTGCAACCTTTCACTTTCATCAACCGTGTAAGAGACAATCATAATTGGATCCTTTTCACATAATTGAGTTAGGTACTTTAGTGCACCGACCGCATAAGATGTTTTCTGCTTCCTCATCCTTGCTTGTTGATTATAAATATCCTTCCTTATAAACCCTACCTTATGATATCCACCAACAACGTTTGCAAATGAGGCATAAATCTACTTTGGTCTAATACCAACCTTTCTAAAATTTGAAATTTGCATGATATCACTCTCCCATTTTTTGTGCAATGGTAACAAACACGAGTGTAAACTATCCAAAAATTCATGATTATGATCAAAATGCCACAATGACACATACCATCTGCAACTCTGTACATCAACATACACATGACACTTCGCCTCACAACCACACCTTGTTACATTCTTTGATCGTTGTTTTTGCTTCTCCAACCTCATGTTTTTTTCAGCTCTGAAACCAGCCCGTGAGCAAACATAAGTCTATTGCACAATTTTCCCATTTTTGTTTTTAACAATGTGATCCTTTCACACAGAAAACCCAACAATTCTACCATACCAGCAATAGAATTGATATGCTATTTCCAAATCACAAAAACTCAATCTTGGAATATCTTCAATGTTAATTGTATGCATTTCATACATCCTAACATCAACCATGCTATTTATATTTATGACATCATGTCCATAAAAATCTGAATAATTACCAATGCCCATCTTTTTAGATTGAACTTCCTTACTTGAGTCATAAACATGTTCATCATGAACATGTTCATCATATTCGTCATCTTCACCCTCCGCTATTATATGTTCATCATCTACATTTCCATCAAAATAGCCAAACATTGATGTATCTATGCAGGCACTTACATCAGATTCCAACATTATATCACCCAAACTCTATAAAAAAAAAACATAATAACAATTAAAACAAATAATAATTACAGTTTAATAAAACCTGTGGCCCAACCAAACTGAAAACATCATTACCAAAGAAAATTATTAGTAGTTAACAGCATGCTATATTAGCTCAATAACAAGAGTGGTCCTACCCTGATATCGCGTATCATCTTGAAATAGAGGAACACTTTTCAATACATGAACACTAGTACTTAACACAATGCTATATTAGGTCAATAGTCCAATCCTCATAACAAATAATCCTATTGTTTAACCATCATTGACTTGGAAAAAATAATTTAACTGAACAAGGACTAACTGGCAGCTAATTAAAAAAATTAAATTCATTTCATATTTAAACCTAACCGCACAATCTTCAACTATAATAAATAGGATTTTGTACAAGGAAGAAAATAACATCTTATTTGTAATCAACTTGTTTGATTATATAGGTAATTGAGTCTTCTTTGTGTACTTACTTTTTTTTTAAAATTTCTTTGTGAATTCTCTTTTAACATGCTTTACACTAATAGTCTATGGTGAGACCTTAAACGAGCGACTCATGAATGTTGCCGGGTTGGAGGAGCCAAGGTTGATATACTATGGGTCATGGCGGGCCTTGACCCAAGCAGGGATTGGATTGGATTGGATGGGACAGATATAATATCACCGCGTGAACGTGAACATAACATTAAGTTACGAATGTAACTCCCGAGGGATAGGGATAACAGGCTGATCTTCCCCAAGAGCTCACATCGACGGGAAGGTTTGGCGCCTCGATGTCGGCTCTTCGCCACCTGGGGCTGTAGTATGTTCCAAGTTGCTTGACCATTAATTCTTTGCATATGGGCAAATTACTGTTTAATAGTATTTAAAACTACTACCCGCGTGTGAGTTATCAGCCTATCAATATCCAATAAGGGCTAGAAAATGAACATAACAATTAAGAGTATAATATTTAACCATTTTTTTGTTCATTTTCAAAATAAATTGACTAACTACCTTTATCGTAAATACTATTACCAAGTTCCCTTTAAATAACTATTAGCCGATTACTCTAAGAGTCCTAAAGACATCTTTGATGCACTGGCCTGAATAATAAATTGTTTACTAACATGTTAAAATATGGCTACTAAATACAACATAATTTTATGTGTTTCTTTCCCCATTTTCATACTTTTTTTATGTAAAATAGTTGTTTTCCACCCAATAGCTTTAGATTGATTCTGTGTTTGATTTGGACACCTCTTAAAAATGTATTATTTAAGTGTAAAATACATTAATATTTCTGGCCTTGTCTTCTCAGTTAATCAGTTTTCATTATGGATTTCTTTTCAGATTTGTTAAAATTAATTTTGTGATATTCAAATTCAATTTGCTTTGTCATTTTTCAACCTTGCATCTTGCAAATTCCTATATTTATTTGGTTTAGTTGTTCATTTTCAAATTTTAGCAGGTTGTGCTAAGGTTTAACGGGTCCTTCAACCATATTTAGGAGTTTTATTAGACAACAAATGGGATATATTGGGGCTCATGGTGTTGCACCTTTGCACATATATACATATAGTGGAGTAGATCATTCCTACGTAGCCAAATATGTACCACAACCCTTTTGGAGTCGCGTTGTTAATTTTTCCCCCTATGGATGTCGTGAGTAATTTTATCATTTGAAATAAACTAAGTTCTTTTTGTTTGTCTTAATTATTTTATAATGTACAAACATCTCTTCACTTAAAGCATGATAAATCATATTATGAACTTCATTTGGGCAGATTGAGTGTTATTATTCTAGCCATGGAAGTTTTTATTTATTATTTTTTATAAATATTATATAATGCTTTTCTATTAGTTACTGTAACTAATTAATATCATTATCAGTTTTAATGAATACACACAACATAAAGGATCAAATGCCATCCACATAACAACCGTTGTGGCTGCATTTGCTCATAACTTTTCATCATTTTGGCAATTGCAAATAAATTATAATCATGCCTAAAACTTTAACAAACCCATTACAAGTCCAACAACCTAATGTGGGACAAATAATTCTATCACAAAAGTAATTCATAATCGCACATGCAACACAAGACAATTTGAACTTTTTGCTAGTATTGTTGTATGCTGGCAAAAACACTAATAAACATTACAATGGTGAAAAAAACAAATAATGAAAACAATAACTGCAGTGAACCAATTTTGCAAATCAGACCAACCCCTTTTCTTAAACACGTCAACTTTCTCCTTCCACAAGGTTTGGCTCATACCTTTTATAGCTAGCAATGCTATAGAAAAAGCCCACAATAGAAACCATGGAGAACACAAATTCTAATTAACCAAATTGGAAAAAAATTATGATACGCAACACAAAAAAAAAAAAAAAACCAAAATCGCATGTCTGCGTGCGCACAGTCAGAGACAAACATACTTACCGGTTGCTGTAGGCCTGTTGGCGGCGCCCATCTGCTCTAATATCACCTATTGTTGTTTAACATTTTTTCTTTATGCAATTTTTCCTTTCTGTTTTCGTAAATATCCCACAGTAGACACCCACCCACATTTACATTGAACGGTACAAGAGGACCACAGAATGACCTTCACTTAGACACACTAACAACACAACAATTGAAAAAGGATAATATCGTAATAAGCTACAAGGGTGCAAAATGAAAAGCCAAAAATTAAACACTTGCACAACCGGTTTCCACTTTTTAACTCATCCCCACATTTTTAATCCAAGACTACCATTTGTTTCGCATCATAGGAAAATTGTTTAAGTGACGCATGCTAGACTGTGTCTTCAGTATTGGGAAACACAAGTAAAGCGTTGGTATACAAATTTTTTAGTGAATCCAGTCCTAACGAGACAATTAATATTACACACGTATGGTTAATGTTACATGTGTTACCTAACATTATTCTTGTCTGGCAATTTATATACTCTTGTATAAAAAAAGTAATGTTGTATGTTGGATTTAAATATAAATAAATTTAATTAATTTTGTCATGCTATTATTTATAAAATATCTTTTATTTAATTTTATTTTTATTTTCAATGACTCTCTTTTATTCATGATAACAAATTATAATAAAAATTGTTATAGAGATAATCTTATTTTTACTTGAGATTGAGATTAAAAAATTAAATGATGTTAACTTTCTTAATTAGTGTATAATTAATTATTTTTGCTTACATATAAGTTTTAAAAAAACTAATTAATAGACACTTTGATCTTAAATATGTTAATAAAAATATATTCTTGTGTACAATAGGATAAAATTCATATATCTCTTTCTTTTTTATAAAAAAAAAATGCACTTTATAAATGCTTTTTACTCATTAAAAAAAGTCAAACTAATCAATAAGTTGAGTTTCTTAAACATTCTAATTAGGTTTCAATTTTGATCGTATATGTAAAAACAATTATTTTTTAAGAGATGTAAAAAATAATTATTAAAAATTGTAGTCACTTCAAGTTGAATAATATCTCTATTTTCTTCAGAAAAAAATAATATCTCCATTTTTTAAATAATAGTGTTTCCTCATATTTTTAAAAATTAATCATTAGTTTTACTTTTTTATTAGAAATTTACCATCAGTTTTAGTCAGAGGATCTTTATCTTTATATTTATATATAAAAATAGTTGTCCTGAGCAAATTTGTAATTTTAATTATTTTGGTTCTTTTCGAGGTTTAGAGAGTATTTATATAAGACATTTTTATTAATTATATAAACATCTTCTCCCTCACTTATTTAAAGCAATTTTGTTATAATATACTTAATTTCCAATTAAATATAATATTTTTTTAGCAATTACATGTTTAAATAATTACCCGTTCTAATTAATTTATAGTAATGACTCATGTATCTTCCGATTTTGTTATAATATAAACAGTCAAAAATCATATACACAAGAATTGGAATAATAATTTCTTATTCATTCATTTATTTATTTCTTCATTCACTTATCCACTCATTCATATTTCACCTCTTAAATGAAGTATATTTACACAAATAATGTTAACAACCTGAACACAATATTAGTAAATAATAATTCAAACTTATTCTTATCAGACTATTTTAACAATATGTTCTTATCTAAGAAACAATAATTCAAATTCAAATTCTATCTTTAACTCCCCCCTCAATTTGGTGCATGAATATCGGTCATGCTCAACTTGCCAATTGCTTCTTCAAACACTCTTCCAAGAACGACTTTGATCACCAATAGGTTCAGGAGGTGCTTTATGATAGTCCACAGCATGTGCTTCGGTTATGTGATGTAGAAAGAGAATTGAGATAGGGAAGAGATTCAGAATAATGCAACGAGCTTCACATCAATAACCTTCAAATGAAATACGTGCATGGAGAATTGAGATAGGGAAGGGATTCAGAACAATCACATGTTCAGGTAAATAGACTTCAGGACTAGTCTGTGAAGGATTCAGAACAGTGCAACGAACTTCACAGCAATGATCTTCAAATGAAATATGTGCATGGAGGCTTCAAAACTAAGGTATGAGAAGGATTCAAAAAGGGTTTGTGGAGACTTTAAAACAAGTGCATTGAGGCATCGCAATGGTGCCTCAATTCATGTAGGAAGCTGCTTCGAGGAAAGGAAGGTTGTAATCTAGCGAGAGGAAAGGAAAAGGAAAATGGAGTGATTGGAAATGCAATAAGGTGCGAAGGGATTCAAGCCGGGACCGAATACGCGAAGGTTATGCGAGACAAAGATGGAGTTCATTATAATAATAATCATAATTTGTAGAGGAATTAGAGAAGGTGGAAAGGAGGAGGTAGATGGTTGAGTATTTCATAATCAGAATCGGCCATCAAAGAAGGGAGTTAAGGATTTGAGGGAAATAAAAGTGGAATACAGATAATGATACAAGAAGATAAAATGAAGAAAAAGACTCCAGCGGTAGAGGAAGAAACATGACTCTTATTCATGGAGGGTGTTATGACTCCGATACCATGTCAAATATCATATACACATAAATTAGAATAATAATTTCTTATTCATTCATTCATCTATTTCTTCATTCACTTGTTCACTCATTCATATTTTACCTCTTAAATAATATATATTTATTCAAATAATATTAACAAAGTACAATATTAAGAAACAATAATTCAAATTTATTCTTATCTATACTATTTTAACAATAATTCTTATTTAAGAAAAACAATAATTCAAATTCATATTTTATCTTTAACATAAACTTTATAATATAATCCGTGCATATGTTAAAAGACAGTAAAATCTGATTTGGATATTAAAATAACTATATTATAACAAAAAATTTCAAATGCCTTTTAATTTCCTATTTTAAAATATGCACGGATTATATTATTATTATTATCTATACGCTAAAAAAAATTATTTTCATCTAGTAATATTTGATTTGTAACTTCATAATAACTTTTTTTCCTTCGATCAGAGATAATGGATGCTGACCAACTCACTTGATCATAAACTAGTTTTGTTTGCAATAAATGATTATTAGTGGTCTAAGGAATTTTCTATACATCGAACCAGATTTTTTCACTAAATCATTTATATACATAAGAATACAGTAGAATGGTACATTATTATATCAACATTTGAGTTAACTTAATAATAACTAAATAAGTTATTAGTAATATTTGACATTTTTATCTATACAAAGAAATAAATAAATCATATAAATTAGAAATTAGTGCACAATCACCAATTATATTTAATCCGCGATGTATATTTATAGTTTATTGTTGTAAATTTTGTTATAATATAACTAATTAATTCTTGATTAAATAAACGTTCGATTATATAAGGTAAATATTATACTTGTTATATTGATTTTATTGTGATTTTGCATATTTTAATGTTATTAGTAAATATTGTTTAATTGTTTAATTTCATTAAATTAAAAATAAATACATTTAAGATAAAGTTGTCATATTTTTTACAAACATCCATGCTCAATTTTACAGGTGAATAATGTAATATCTGGTGTTTTAAGCATGTAATTAAGCATGTAATTAAGCCTAGATTAAGCCCATGATTAAGGGTAATGAGTAGGCTTAAGAGCATTCAGAGACAGGCTTCACAAAGGCTTGAGAAAAGATGAAGAAAATAATTTCGAACATCCCACGCTAACAGCGTGAGATGCCACGCTAACAGCGTGGACTGTCCGAGTCCACGACGCTATCAGCGTGAGATGCCGCGCTAACAGCGTGAAGTGATCGAGCCTATGGCGCTATCAGCGTGAAATGCGGCGCTATCAGCGTGGGATCGGCGGAAATGTTTTATAAGAGGCCATTTGGGCTGAGAGAA
>PYAF01001318.1:0-25869 GCA_007407185.1 Glycine tomentella | reverse complement strand
AGTAGGGGCTTATGTTGGTGTTTTAGGTATATGTTTTATATTTCTTGCATAATGATATCAAGAGAAACGATTTCTATCGCTTCCGCACTGCGTTCAGATAACGCTGATAACGCTCTTATGATATTATTAAGGATAACGCACCGGGTGCACACGGGGTGTTACAGTAATGACCCTGATTAGTAAATTGGGGCGTTACAAATAAAAAAATAATACTTAAATCCTATATTTATTCCGTAAATCATACGGGTCAAAATCCACTATTCTTGAATAAACACAAACAAAATTACAAAAAAAATAAAATTGTAAATGCCAAGTTATAAAAGGAATTTTGTATAGAATATTTTAGGATATTAAGTTAAAAAAATAAAAAACACTGACTAAAAAATATTTATGATATTGAAATTGAAATGATAAGAAAAATTAATATTTAAGAGTTGAAGGCATTTAATAAGACATATTAAATTCATTTAAATTAAAGTGTTTATGATTAGATGGAATAATATATTAATCTATTCTATAATATATGTAACTCATTTGACCATACAATCTAAGTTTATGAGGGAGATTTGAATTCAATTTCTACCAAATATACCTTAAATAAGGACAAAACAATTTAAGTATGATTAAGGAGGATTTAGAATTTAATTCCTTCCTTTCACTTTGATCCCTCTCCAAAGGCACAAGCTCAGTACCTCTCTGTCAATAGATGTGTTTCTGGATTTTGGTAGTACTATTTGGTTTCTGAATTCTCATTTATTGTTTTGCAAACTTTCATTAAGCTGGCACGGTCAACTTGGGAGAATGCAACGCATGTTACACGCTTTCGTTTTTTACTAATGTTTTGCATAATTGCATCCCTCCAATAACTCATAGGCCGAGTCAGGGTGAGTTGGAATTTTGACAAGACCATCCATAATCTATAGTATTCACCAAGGGTTTTTTTGTTACATATTCATCAAGTGTTTAGAATTAATATTATTATTTATTAGACATAATTTCAAATGACAAGGTTGAGGTTGTATGCAGGCTTTTTACCTATTTTGTTATAGACATCAAATAAGTGAGATCTTATATAAAAATTAAACATTGGTTAAAAAATTAATAAATATAATTTTTTATTAAAAATTATGTCGGAGTACATTAACAACACTTTTTAATAATTTCTTAAGCAATGCACTTAAGATAGTAGTTAACATTTGCCTAAAACTTAATAAGGACAAATATAAATGTAAATGTAAAATCTTGCATATCATGTACATAAACAGGATCCTATCTATCTAAATTATTGGAGTTCTTATTTTATGTTATGAAAAAGAAATTGCAGTGATTGAAGGAGCCGAAAGCAAAGCCAATAAAAATATAACTGATTAGGCAATAGGCATGAAGCTCAAGTCTACATCAAAGGGTTTATGGGGAGTATGACTACTCCCACACAAACAATGCTTGCAATGAGTTTTTTTTTTTTTGGGGGGGGGGGGGGGGGGTGATATTCTTGTTCACGTGTAATAAAAGTGGTTGCTGCAAGGTCATAATTTTGTATGCATAATAACTTGTTGGCCCTCTCGCTTGTGGTATCACACTCTGCTTTGATTGGTAATGTTGTTAAGTTTACTAAGTTTTGCTATACCTCTTCTTGGTTTCACTGTACAATATAACTCCAACGACAGTGAGTGCATAGCCAAGCATTCCTATCATTGAAATGGGGTTTTTGAATATCAAAATTGAGACCACCACGGCAACTGCTCCCTTTGCATTTCCTAAAACCTGGAAAGATTAAACAAATTGAGATTCACTTTATACATTTAGTGGTTCATTTCCAAATACCAAGAAACAATAACAACAAAAACAACAAAGCCTTATCCTATTAGGCGAGATCAACTATATAGATTACACAATGTCATTTGGCACAATTAAAAACCAAAGTTTCAGAAATATTATTCAAATACCAAGAAAAGTGGAAGTTAAATTCTAGTGGTTCGTTCAAATACCAAAGAAACGTTTACCATTCCCTGGATGGTAGAATGGAAACATCATTCAATGGAACATCTTGAGAATAATGCTCAACAAGTGTTTGCTTCATTTAATTTTTCTCCCTTTAGAATTTAGTATGTGAAATGCAGGTAACATGTTAAAATGAGTCCTTAATCTGTCAAGTCATTTCCATATGAAAAATGGCAAATGTACATAGTAAGCCTTAAACAAGATTGAATTTATGGTGTTAGGATATACCTGAAGGGTAAGTGCACTTGTATGTTTCGTCACCAAAAAATTGGTCAGATTCACAAAATATGCAAGAGAAGAACTGAGAAACAGATACCAAAAAATTCTGATATCCTTTCTGGCAAGATCCATTGTGATCTGAATCACATTTCCCTCCATCAACAATGTTGCAGGAAGTAATACCGTCACTGCTATTGGAGCCATATAAAGCAGCAGGTTCATAGAATTCAACTTTTCTCTGAAAACCATAAAAGTTATTTTATGTTGGTTTACAAGTGAAGTAGAGAACAATAGCACTTAGGGCAATTCAGAACCTACAAGTTCTTTAATTCAATCATCTTGCTACAATAAGGACAAAGCAGATAGAATCATTACCCCTCTGAGGACAACAAAATATCTTGAAGGACTGATTTAAATGCTCTGGCGGCGGTCGATGAAACACAGATTACAAATCCAAACAGATGGAAACTTGGTTCACCCTGCAGGGTTAGTGTTACATGTGAGATTGCGAAAAAACAAATTGATTCTTGGAGAGATTAGAAAACAAGAAATGCTAGCAGTTGTTTTGATGATAGGATGGTTAAGAAGAAAAAAGGTGACTTGAAGAAATTGAAGTAGGAAAAAGGGCTAAATGTGGGTCTCATAAAACAAACCATTTTGTTAATAATGAGCTCAAGGTATTAAGTTTGCATTCCCCTGAATCTTCACTAAATGGCGACTCAATTTCATCCTCATTGTACCAACTTCTGGACTAGGTGCCTCTTTACACTTTGATAGAATTGATGTTGATAGAACTAATTTTAAACTATTGAACGTTAAAGAAATGTATGCTCAAATTAATTTCAACTATAGGTTTTACATTGTAATGTGTGCAGTGTGAAAAAATTATTTTTGATTGTAAAACCATCATGGCTTAAAATCTTTCCTAGCCAAATGCTGTCTCAAGCTATTAGTCTTAGCTAATCTCTCTTTACCTGGCATTATCACCAATAAGTTTTGATTTCTTAACTTTCCCTCTCACTTTGTATAGCCATGTCTTGGGTTATCTCTATATGCCATGAGGGAATGGAATGTTCAGAAGTTTCTCATTTTAACCACACTGATTATGCACGCAAATTCATAGACAAAATAAATGAAAATTAGCTCAGTTCTGACAAAGCCAGTACTGAAATAATTCTCAAGTATCTAAACTTATCAAAACACAAAAGAAATGTCAAGAATAAATTTCACATCACAACATGTATTCATAATGCAAATCGTCAAACAAAGCTTAAAAACTTTTGGAACTCGGGGGCAAATTGTAGAGGGAGAAAAGATGGTTAAGAAAAAAAGGAGGACTAAGAGTTCATTTTCCATTGGCTTGGTATGCGTATAAAGGAAAGTGAGAAATGTGCTACTTTTCCAAACACCTACGGCTAGGGAAGAGTTTTGAGCGATGGGGGTCAACTTCAATTTCTTCGATTCTGTCTTCTAATTTTGTCCAAGCCTAGTCATGTTTAAAGTCAAGACACACGAAGCTCGTCCTAATAGGCGATCATGCCCATGTCTATAATATCTATCAAATTTCTATGGTAGCTAGCTAGAGAAATTTAAGGATTTGAGTACACTTCTTTAGGAGATATTATAGATTATAGATTGGTTTGGTAGTGGACACAAAGAACAAAATGGAGAGTTCTCGTTAACAAAAATTAACAAACTAACCATTAATATTTATCAATGAACATTTGCCGATCAAGAAAGAAAAGTGCATTTGTTCTTTTGGATTAATAGTTGAATAAGTTCAAACACATAATGAAATAAAGAGAGAAAGATTTTCAATTCCAAAATCCTTAAAATTTTTGAGACTATATTATAATATTTCCCTTAATGTAGGTGTATATGCATTAACATAAACCAAGTATATCTAAACTGGTGTTCGATTCTTATTGTGTGTAAAAAAATTTTCCTATAAGATTAACGACAGTCATACATTAGGAATGAAATTAATGTTAATTTAGTGGGTTGAGAGTTACCATATCTTATCCAAAAGAACAAAAAAGAGAGTAAAATGGATATCTTTTCTAGCGTTCTAAATTTTTTTACCATTTAATAAATTGCAAAAGTGAGATTAATCTTGACTTGAGAGACATCTCTATGAGCCATAAGAACAAAAAGAGACCAAAATTGATAAATTTTTTTCTTCCGTTCTGAATATTTTTACCATCTAATACAGCGATTCAAAATCCAAAAAAAAAAAAATTGAAGATGAAAATTATTTACCCCACTAGCAACGACGACGCCCGCAACAACGGGCAAGAGCGTGGCGTAAGTAACCCACGCCTCCCTCTTGGCGCTCACGGCGTAAGCGAAAACGGCGGTGAAGAACGGCGTGGTGGCGCCGATGGCCTGGTTAAACGACACGGGAATGTACCTGAGCGACACGTTCCCGCAGACGACGGAGAAGCAGAAAACGACACCGAGCGCCACGATCCTCCCGAACTGGCTCCTAGACCGCACGCGCTGCAGCGGAACGGTGTCCGTAACGGAAACAATAACGTAGCTGAAGAGCGAGCACACCATCATGTGGCACGTGGTGAGGAACACGGGGAACCTGAAGCCGTAGTTGCTGAGCAAGTACTTGTTCAGAAGGAGGACCCCTATGTTGGAACTGTACCACGCAATCACAACGCCAATGGTTGACCACGGAATAATAACAATATTGTTCATCGTCATCATCATCTCAATGGGTTTGTGCAAAATGGTTTCTTTGTTAGTTTTAATTTTAGTGTTTTGAGTTTTGATGAGGATTATTGAAGAGTAGAGAGAGAGAGAGAGAGGGAGGGGGGTTTGGAATTAAGGAGGTTTATAGTTATACGAATAGTGTAACGTAACGTAATTGGTGAGAAGTGAGAAGGAAGGAGGAGAGAAGTGATTGTTGGAAGGTGCAGGGTTTATGCCAAGTTCATGCAGAAAATGGGATGATTCATAGTTTCATGCTACCAACGAGGGTGATTTGGTTTGGTGGGTCCGAAAACTCATTTTCAGAGCTCGGAATTAATTGACACTGAACTTGCCATTTGGTGTGTAGGTGAATGTTTTGCAAAGGTTTAGTTCAGGGGAGTTATTGTGGGACTTAGATTCTCTACCGTCCTAGACCCCCTACAGCAGCGTTATTGTGATGTGAAGATGGGTGTCTTGGAACTTAAAAAACACAAAATAATACGTAGTAATTAGATACCACATCTTGTACATTGTATAGTGATTGAAGATGGCCGGGGTCATGAAAACTTAAAAAACACAAAATAATACGAAGTGATTAGATACCACATCTTGTGCATTGTATAGTGATATTTTTTCCGAAAAAAAGTAGTGGTAATTAAATTTTTGAAAAGCTTGCCTTAATTAATCTGTTTACGGAACAAATTCTTTTTTTTTTAAGAATGGAACAAATTGTTTCATTTATATATTGTTGGATTTGATCTCGAGGCTAATTGGCATTAATTTAAACTAATTTTTGGATCTGTACGTAATTTACTCAATTATTAAATTTTAGCATATTTGGATTAGTTTTGAAGAAAATAAACATATTAATAATCACGATATTAGTAAGAAATATCCATTAACTTTTGTTAATTAATAACTAATATATCTAGGTGGTTGATCATCTTTAATAATGAAATATTCTCATCTGATCATATTTTTTTTAGAGGAATGCTAGTAGTACTCTATTTGACACTCTCCCTTAAAGATATTTTATTATTGGTTAAAATTTATTAAATAAGAAACAAAATCTATCAAAAATAATAATAATTTTTAATAAATTTTAATAATTCATAAAAAAGAGTCTTAAAAAAAAGACTATTAGATAAACGACCACTAACAATACTCTTTTTCTTATTCACAATGTTCGTACTCTTACTTAAGAGACTAAGTTTAGTTCCACAATGCTTGGTTTTTTTTTTTTTTTAACTGGTATTTATCTTTGATACAAAGAGAAATTAAAGTATTTTTTGATAAACAAATACTATAATCATATACTAGATATGTGTATTTTGTTTTTGTTAATAAATATACATATTCGAATGATTATAATATTTATTTATTTATTATTGTCTGAGTAACAGGCAAAAATAAATTTTATAATTTATATATCAATATCTATTATTGTAATGCAAGTTAAAGTTACTACTATATATATATATATATATATATATATATATATATATATATATATATATCTGAATTCTCAAGGAGTCACAAACACTATAAATGGGTCCGTCCTTGGAGAGCATAGGAACATGCACTTTTGCTAATACCACAAGTCACTCCAAGTAGAATCTGACAAGTAAATGACGCTAATTAAATTGCCGGCCTTGAAGTTAATCACAAGAACATTTGGCTGATTCTATGTTTGCTGGCGGGGTTTCAGCTTTAACACTCCCAGTATCCAGAAGAGTACTGATATATAGATAATTACAATAGCATCTTTCAACTTTTTATTTTTAAACTATTAATTTGGTGTCCATTATTTTAAAAGATTCAATTATTCTTGAATTTTTTTTAAAAAAATTAACTTGGTCCTCAAATTTTTAAAATGTACCCATTTGATCCTTTATATCCGATTAAACTCACGTCGTTATGATTATGAATTCTAACTATTTTTGTTTACGAAAAATAATAGCTTTTAACCACCACTATATTTTGTTCATACACATATTCATCCAATTAAAATGCACCAATTTGATTTTATTTTTTTAAAAAATAATAACAAATCTAGTGACGATTAAAAATCATCACTATTCGTAACTAAAATGTTATTGGAATTTGCAATCCTAACGACATCAGATTAATTGGATGGAAATGATCAAATTGGTGCACTTTTAAAAATTGACAATCAAATTGAATCTTTTAAAAATTTGGGGACCAAATTAAATATTTTAAAATAACTTAGGAACCAAATTCTTAATTATTTTTTTTCAGATCATGTTTTTTTATTAGATTTATCACTTCTCTCTTTATTATTTCTTTTTCTTTTCTACGTATAGACACCTAGGTGTTCAACAAACATCTCTTATCCAGACTTATGTTAGGTTTGGACGGTCCAATATGTCATAATTGGACGATCCATCCATACTCAATGTTTTGATGATTACAATGATATAAATAGTTAATGGACTAATAGATTTTTTAAGTGAAACATGACTTACTATAAATGAGCCCACATGGTAACAAAATTATATCCTAATGCTCTTATAAGTAATCATCCAATGGTAATTGGAACTTGTTTTTAATAAGTACTATCCAACATCCAATTTGTTGTTATAAACAAGTGTCCAACCATTTGTGAAAACCAGTGTTTATACATTGTATTCTTTTGTACACATCCAAAGGATTTATTCACTTACACAAATCATTTTATATTAAGCATAAGTGATGTCCAACCTCATACTGGATTCATGTTAGCTAAAAAGGGAAGTGCACATACTCATATTCTTGTGATTTCATTTTGCCTCTCTTATTTGAATTGTTAACGTTTGAATTTCAAGTGTGCAAGGACAAAAAATAATAGAATATTCTTCAAAGCCGAAATTCTACAAGCGGTGAGGAAAAACACATGTGTTTGTTTATACTTTTGTTTCTTTCTCGCTCTCTCTCTCTCCTTAAGAAAGCCACACATTGCACATGCTGTCAGTTGTGAGACAATGATCATTTCAAGGCAAACTCTAATCCCATAACGGATCTCTTCACTGAAGTCTATAAAGGTGACGCAAAACATGGTATGGAAATCTGTTAATCGATGTCCTCCTGGGCTTCTTTCACATGTGTTTTTTTTGGTACCACATGCATATAAAGTCTCAAGTTAAATCCACATCATAATGCATGTATGTCTATGAAAATATTTGCAATTGTGTGATTATGTGATAAATGATTGCCATGTGTGACAATGTATTTTTCTAAATACTGTTAATCATTAAATTGTTTTATGTGGTGAGATGTGACTCACTCCCTGTCTATTTGTCCACTACTAGAAAATATGGATTTAACGTTGGCAAGTTAACATCAGATCTAATAAAAACAGATGTTAACAAAAACATGGTGGCACTTTTGTAAATAAAGTGTTTTTGTTGACGTCGGTTATAAAATAATCGATGTTGTGAGTTTTCCTTAACATCGGTTATTTTAAAATCGATGTTATGAGCGCAAAGTTAACATCAGTTTGCAATAAAACCAATAAAATCGATGTTGTCAATGTGCATTTCTAATTAATATGAATTTTTAGTGCCATTCCTCTCTCGCCTAAACCTTAGAGTCTTTGTCGACGGCTCCGTTAGGATTTTCGATCTCGACGATAAGGAACACTCCACGATAATCTACAAGAGCTCAGAGTCGGACACACCTTTGGTGTGGCTCGTGTGGAACAAGCAAGACCCGAGGTGCATGATGATGATCATCATGGACAGGGCGAAGGTGGTGGTGTTGGACATTCTCTTCCCCACGCTCCATGTGGTGGAGTTGTAGCAGCACCAGGCGAGTATGAATGCAGTTGCGTGGGCCCCACACTATTGCTTTCTCCACCAAGCTTCAGATTCTTAGGGTTTAATAAAAGTTTATAGTCCTTGTTCGATTCGATGGTTTGCGACTCTAGTTCAAGACTGATCCCAACTGGGCTTATGAGATCTAACAACGTAGGTTAGAATATGTCAAATTCATAAAATGAGTTTTATGGTTTTCAGGATTGTGACTAGAAATGAAAAATAGATTAGAAAAGGTTCCATTTTTCCTCTTTCTAAGTTGAAACTCATTATGTTTATTTTCTCTAGTTACATAACAATTGCTAGCAATTGTGTAGTGAAGTATTAATTTTGGGTCCTTAGAATTTTGGATTATGGTTAAGAAAATTGTAGTTGGGATTAGTTTAGAAGTGTAGTTCCAAACTGATTACACGAGTAATTTATATTAACTTTTTGAATTTTTAATGAAATTTACAAAAAAATGCAAAGCATTGTGTTCTAAGTATTGAGAAAGGACTGAAGGTGTTTATGCTTATGTAGATCGAATGTTTAATTTTAATATTATGTCATTTTGAAGCAGAAGAGAAGTGTTTCATGTTTGTAAATGCGAGAGGGGATGCTTTTAGTGAAAGCACCTATGTGCTTCTGAACATGCTCTTTAATCTCTCTCTCACACACACTATAGAGGGAGCTTTATAAACAAGACCTACATTCAACCTTACCTACTCAAGGTGAGGGGTCAATGAAACAACACAACAAAGCAAGAGAGCTCGTGGCAAAGAAAAAGCTAGCAAAACAAAGCCTTAAAGAAAGCTAATTACATAAAAGCAATACCTTTCTCTCTCTATCTCTCTATCTCCCTCTCTCTCTCTCTCTCTCTCTCTTTATATACATATATATATTATTTCTATTATCTCTATTTCTTCCTTTAGTTGTTCCAATATCATTCCTCATCTTCTTTCCATACAAGTAAAGCTGAAAACCCCATTATTGCAACCTCACAAGTTGTACTAGTTTTGAGAATTTGATCGTGTGCTAACTATAGTCCTCAAAAGCACAAAAAATTTCCACCCATGCTAGACAACAACAACAACAACAATGCTTCTAATTCTAGTGCACCATCTTCTTCTGATGCTGCCTTTGCATTATCTGAAAATGGGGTGGCTAACAACCAAAGGAAAAGAAGTTTTTTCCTTTTTTATATAGGGGTTCAAGTTTTTTCAACTTCCAAGCTTCTTCTTTTCTTTTTTTTACAAAATTTGTGGGATTTTGGTTTTCTCTCCAAAGTTAATTTCTTTTTTGTTGTTCTCACATATCCAGATGTTGAGGTTGTATCTCTCTCACCAACCACCTTGCTGGAATTTGACAAATATGTTTGTGAGATCTGCAACCAAGGGTTCTGATGTATGTCTAAACTCCTTAGACATTGATTTCCCCAATCTACCTTGCAATGAAACTCAATCTTCAAGAACACTTCAAGAACTCAAACTCTTACTCAAGATTTTGGAGCAAGAGTGGCATAAATGAGGTCCAAAGAAAGTAAGCAATGGAGGATGCAATTAGAAAAGGAATGAAGGTGGATGACGCCATGGAGAAGCTCTCTAATGAGTCTAGGAAGAATCGCCACAATAACCTTGAGAAGCCATTGATAAGATCCAAGAAATTCTTGCACAAGAACAAAGAGAGAAACTCTCACAAGAAATTTTTAGATTTCTATTGTTTTGCCAAAAAGTGTATACAATACGTTTTTGTTGGCTTTATATAGCCAAGATCCTAAAGCTTGTCTTGTAAGCTACCTAAGCTAAAAAAATGTAAGCTAAATACAAGTGGAATGATATGGCAAATGAAATGAAGCTTGAGGTGCAAGCTAATGAAACTTGAGGTGCAAGCTATTCACATGATGACTCATGACTGAGTCAGCCATGTGCAAACTACAATTTTACAAGTTTACATAGGTGCTAAAATTACATACAAGTGCATATACACTTATTAAACAATTGCCACTATAGGCCTGTTTATTGCCACTAAAGGCCTATTTATTGCCACTACAATTGCCACTATAAGTACTAGAATTAAATTCAACTTGAGAGTAAAAAATCCAGCCCTTGTTCTTCTTGAGTTGGTGTGCTTCTTCATGCTTGTCTAAGAGGTGCAAATTAACTTTAATGTTCTCTTGAAGGGCTCGAGTTCTAGCTCTTGTCATGGGTCCTCTAAGGATAACCAAAGGAAGCTCTTCAAGTTCTCCTTCTTGGCCTTGAGCTTGTAATGAACCTCCATCATCCCCTCCTTCTTGAAAGGAACTTGACCTCAAGTTTGCTCCCTCACTTGTACCTACATAACACAAAGAAAGATCATAAACATTAAAGTTGTTACTCACACCATACTCTATTGGCAACTCAAGTTTATATGCATTGTTGTTGATCCTTTGTAAAATTTTCAAAACCTTATGTATTGTTAGTTGAAAAAGTCTTATATTAGGGATGAAGTAAGTATAAAATTATATAAGATTTTTAATAAAAACAAATCCATAGCTAGTGAAGTGAGTGACCATCCATGTATTAATAAGATTTAATCATTTTCAAATTGAACTATCCAATAGAACAATCATCTATGTCTTTTTAAGTTTGGTGTTTCAGGAATTGTATTTATAAGATTTAATCATTTTCAATTTGAAGATTATTATTATTATTATTATTATTATTATTATTATTATTGAATTTGTTACAAAAAACAACATCGGTTTGACCAAAACCGATGTAGAAAGCACATTCAACATCGGTTATGCCAAAAACCGATGTTGTATATAACTTTCAACATTGGTTTTTTCAGAACCGATCTAGAAAGTGCTACAACATGCACAATTTTGGCTATATTTCAACATCGGTTTTAGCCAGAACCGATGTAAATAATGATTTTTAACATTGATTTTTAAAACCGATTTTGAAAGTGCCTACTTTCAATGACGACCGTTTCAACATTGGTTCTTGAACCAATGTTGAGTCTCTTCCATAATCAATGTTAAAACCCTTTTATGTAGTAGTGGTCTTGTTTGTGTTTAAGCTGAATATCACCCTTGCAAGTAAGTCTCTACAGGGTTATGATAATGATGCTTGAAGAAAGGCTTGTCCCTCCTCCTTATTATTAACTTATGGTTATGAGTGCTCTAAGACAATGTAACATTGGGGCATAGGGTCTTGATCATCATCTAAGTTTTTAGTTTATGAGAGTTTTCTTTTATATTGTATTTAACGTGGTTTTGTAACAGACTTTGTAGTGCCAAGAGTTGTTTAACTTTGAATTAAATTATTTATTAAAAAATTATCTTAAGTTACGAACATGCGAAATGTAATTCTCTTTTACTACAGAGAAAGTTTTTGAAAAGTCAATAATCCTTTTATTTATTGCAAAAGTATTATTAAACTTATTGTAAACTTATATGCCTTGGGGTAAAAGGGTGTTACAATATTGACTTTGATATTTCAGGTGAAGTACAAGTGAATCCTGAACACTTTAGTTCACCAACAGGGTCCAACACTGCAACTTACAAGGCTGATAAACTATTACACAAAGAACAACCTCAACATGTGTCGAACCCAAAAAGCCTTCAAATGAAGCGATATCAGTACAGAAGAAAGCTCCTGATGCAGTAGTAGTTTTTACTGGCAGCTTTGGTACCCTAAAAGAAGTGGCTCCCATCAATTATGTTGCACCCAATGTTGTTTCAAACGATAGAGTCCACGAAATTGTGACTCAGGCTATGATGCAATATAGAAGAAACCAATGAAGCACTAAATGCTTTTACTGAACAACAACAACTTGAGAATGAACAACAAAAAATATCCATGCAACAAGCCATTTCTCCTTAATTCACAAGTTTGTCTCAGATGCTCATGCAAACCCTTTAGCATACCCAAATGAATGTTCTTGGAGTAGTTGCTAATGCGGTCGTCCAACTGCAACCTGCTCAACCCCAACCATGTATTCTTCCTGCACACGTCCAACCTAATCAACAACTAGTACCATCTATCCAACAAGTTCAACGACAATAAGATGTGATCCAATCTTATCAATTGATCTGCCACTACCAATTAATCAAAGTCTAACACCACCTCCACCACCAACGCAACAAGAGTGACTATGGTGTTGCATCATCGTTTCATTTTTTGAACCATGTGTTCTTTTTGTTAATGACAAAAGAGGGAGAAGTATAGAAATTTTGATGTAAAAAGAGAAGCACTACTTGTGATACCAGATGACGGTTTAATAGTATAAGTGGTTCGCTCACATGTGTGTTATTTTTATTTGCTTTAATGTATATGTCTACATGTTTTATGCTTTTATCTAAGCTCTTATACCTATTATATGCATAAAGGTTGTTGGACTTGGGGAAGTACTTTACAATTCTTCATTATATATACACTCTATGATACATTAACATCGAAGCTCCATAATCATGCATAATCTTACATGAGTTTATTTGCTTTGATGTCTTACATGATTATGTTTTATCTTGGTCAAAATTTATATGGTTTTTCGTCATAAAAAAAGGGAGATTGTTAGGTTTGGATGGTCCAATATATCATAATTGGACGTCATCCATACCCAAATTTTTATTATTATAATGATATAAATTGTTGATGAACTAATGATTTATTTTTAGCTGAAACATGACTTACTATAAATGAGCTCTACGTGGTAACATAATTTTATCCTAATGCTTTTATAAGTAATCTTCCAATGGTAACTAGAACTTGTTTTTAATAAGTACTATCCAACGTCCAATGCAATGTTATAAACAAGCGTCCAACCATTTGTGAAAACCAGTGTTTATACAATGTGTCCTTTTGTACATGTCCAAAGGACTTATTTGTTGGATATAGGGGGAGCATTATGAAGAATGGAAGAATTTAATTCAAGTTTGGTTTTGAGCTTTCAACATGCTTAAGTGCCTTGAAGATTATAATTGATTCAAGTGTAAGAGAAAGGTTAATCTGGCGATCCATGCTATGCACTCATTTATTCATTCATTCATTTACTTAAATGTTTTTCAAACAAAATAACAAAGTTTTTATAATTTTATTAAGGTTTCAATCTAAGTGAAAGGTTTTTGGAAAAATGCTAAGTTTCACTGGATTCATCGATTACTTTAGGTAATAATCGATTAATATGTTCTTTATTCAATCTGGAAAATATTTTAAGAACATTGTAATCGATTACCTATAGGGATAATCGATTATTTGATACTTGTTTGAAATAAAACTGATTTGTGAATGAATTAAATCAATTACTTAAGGATCGTAATCGATTACATAGTTAATCATGTTTTCAAGCCTTGCTGTGATAGTCGATTACCACAGATTGTAATCGATTACTTAGGCTATATATGAAAAATCACTTTGCTGATTTAATCGATTACCAAGGATTGTTATCGATTACACACTCAATTTGAAAAATACACGTTTTCTGCTTTAATTGATTACAAAATAATTTAATCGATTACATAGTGTAATTTGTAACTTTTAGAACTTCTGTTTTAATCGATTACAGCTCGGGATAATCGATTATTTTGCTCGTTGCAAATCCCAAAATCATTCTTGAACGGATTAATCGATTACAGAGTTATTATAATCAATTACACAAGAAAAATAATCGATTATTAGGCGCGTTTAATCGATTACAGTTAGTTACAAAATCTGTTATAAATAGGAATGGAGGCTGAGCTTATTTCACAACTTGATAATTTGTATTTCTGAAGATACATAAGCCTCTCAAGCTATTCCTAAGTGATGTTCTAAGTGTTTTTTATTTCTTGCTTCATTCAATACATCAATGGGTTTTTGAATGATTCTTGAGCAAGATTGTTTTCAAGATTAAGGAGAAATATGTTCTGAGATTGATTTCTTCTCAACCTGATTTGGTAATTCATATGCATTCATTCATTGGATCATCAGTTTATCTCTCTCCTTAATTGTTGTGTGTAAATTTCATTCTGAATTTCTGTGTAAGATTGCTATTGTAAAGTGGGTTCTTGCTTGTATATAGAGAAGGGTTCTCTAGTGTAAAGAACATAGTAGTGTTCTCTGGTTCTTTGACTCTTAGAATCTAATAGTGTTTTAGAATTTTTATCTTTATCAAGGGTTGATAAAGGGGAGATGTTGTAACTGCATGTAAGAACAAAAATTTTATAATAGTGGAACTCTAACCTAGTGTTGGTTGGAAGAAACTAGATGTAGCTTCAAGTTTTGAAGTGAACCAGTATAAATTGCTTGTCTCTTTGTCTCTATATCTCAATCCTCATCTTATTCATTGATCTTTAATTCTTTATTCATATTCATTGTTCAACAAGTTCAGTTTTGATTTATTGAATTCTTGGGTTGAGACATTTGATTATGTAAATTGATTTCTTGGTTTTGAAAGTGATAAAGATCATGAAACTCTGATGTTAATTTGATTTTAAAATACCAAGGTTTAACCAATTCACCCCCCTCTTGGTTATTGTGAAGTATTCCTATTATTTTCATTATTCACTTACACAAATCATTTTATATTAAGCATAAGTGATGTCCAACCTTATATTAGATGCATGTTTGCTAAAAAGGGAAGTGCATGTCCCATATTCTTGTGATTTCATTTTGCCTCTCTTATTTGAATTGTTAATGTTTAAATTTCAAGTTTGCAAGGACAAAATAGAAGACAATATTCTTCAGAGAACCGTACAAGTTATGGAGGAAAAGCAAATGCTTTGTCTGTACTTTTGTCTTTTCTTTTTTTCTTTCCTCAAGAAAGCAACACGTTGCACATGTTGTCAGCGATGCGACAACGGTCATTTTGAGGAAAACTCTAATCCCGTAACGAATCTCTTCACTAAATCTATAAAAGGCGACTCAAAACATTCTAATCATCAATGGCAAGAAAACAAGTAAGTGAAATATTGAAGTGTTAAAAATCTGTCAATTTATTGGATTACAAAATCTTGTTTTTGATGTTGGAATAACCGGGAATCTAGAAGAGGGGTTGAATAGATTCCTTCAAAAACTTTATAACTTAATTTCTTTATTCAATCAAAATCAAAACCCTTTTACAAATCAAGGTTTTCTCAAAAGACTTGTTGAAGAAAGATCAACAACACATAAAACCAATATTTTCAAGAACCTTAGAAAAAAGAGTTTTATGGATCTTTCACATCAATTTCACTACCAATATTGATTAACAAAACAAAGGTTTAGAGAAAGAAAGAATCATACTCATAATTTATACTGGTTTAATCCTCAAGAGGACCTACATCCAGTTGTTCTAAGACCCCTTAGAACTTCCACTAATAGAGAACCAAGTAGAAATACTATGTAAATATAATTCCCTAAAAATCTCTTCCCTTGAACCCTACAAGAGAAAGATTAGGAGTTGAAACCATATCAACTCACACAAACCCTTGAAAACCCTAATCAAGGTCAGAATCTAGAAAGAATTTGAAATTAGTTTGAATACACTTTGATGTGTAGATCACAACATCTTTAAGCTCTTCCTTTGATTATCAAACCATGGTGAAGAATGAACTAATTTTGATCAACATGAATCTCTTGTTGAAATGCAAAGTGGTCCCCTTAACTCAGAAAGTGTTTATCCAAAAGATAAGATTGAATCAAGAGTCACTCATGAGAAAGAACAAGTGAGGTTATTTATAATTTTTATAGATAAAACTGATTTAATTGATTATTAAATGTGGTAATCAACTAATTCATTCAAATCCCTCTTGTTCTGACTTTCCAGAAACATGGTAAATCAATTACAGATTGCGGTAATTGATTATGTTGTTTAACAAAGAGCTCTTAAAGTTTCCATATGCAATCTAATGGATTACTAAATGTGGTAATCGATTATCTCGAGCCATAGAGACTTCATTATGCTAATATTGACTTAGGTAATCAATTACTAAACATGGTAATTGATTAATTCGATGTTTCTTGCCAAATTTCAAGAGAAGTGAGTTCTTTTGTTTGTTCTAACACTTTGTAATTGATTAGTAAACTTGGTAATCAATTACACAATGTTGAACTCATTGCTACTAAGCATGGATAAGAGAACTAAGTCTAAAACACTCAACATGCCTAGTCTAAAAACATCTGATACAAATGTCATATCATTACAAACTTGTTTGGCATTGTACAATTATTAAAACCAAAAGATCCTAAGACTTGTTTTCAATTCTTCTATCTCTTTGATTCAACAATCTCCCCCTTTTTGGTTTTGATCTTGCCAAACAATATTATGTGTATTAATGATTTTCTTTGTTCTTGTACTTGTTCTACATCATGCTTAGCAAATTTATTAGTAGTATCTATTAAAAGCATAGAATCTAGGTACATACACAAATCAATCATACCTTTCTACCCTTTTTGGCATCACAAAGCCAAAAAATGTGTATTAGAATAAAGTCACAAAAGTAAGCATAATATACAAGGTAGAAAGAAGAAACTGCCATTCAATTAAACACAAGTCGTTACATACTTCATAAATCAAAAGTAACTAAAAATATGCAACATAACAATTATAACAAAATAAGATCTAGACTATGTCCTAGAGAGCTTAGAGACTAACTATCCTAGGGTCTCAGGAGGTCTTAGGGGGGTAGCTAGGGGAAGGATCAAAGATCATCTACATATGGTTCTTCCATATCATCCAGCCACTCTAATATAGTTTCAAAACACTCATTCAGCTCTCCATAGTCTTCCTTATGCATCCTCATCCTCATCAGCTCAAGAGGACTCATCGACTTTTCTTTAGCTACCTTTGCTACACTTTCACCTTCCTTAGGTAGTATCCAACCTACTCCTTCTTCCCTTGCTTCAACGTGAAAACAATATGAACAACACACAATAACCAATAGGGGGAGTAAATTGGTTAAAACTTTGTCTTTTAAAAAATCTTTAAAGAATCAGAGTAATCAAGATCGTATCACAAATGAACCAAGAATGCACCAACCAATCAACTCAAGAATGCAATCACAAAACTTTCACTTGTTGAATAAGAAATGTAGCACCAAAGAATGATCGATTATAACAGCAAGAACAAATTAGAAAGAAGTATTCAACACAGGGAATTATATTGGTTCACTTCTCACCCATGAGAAGTTACATCTAGTTCTTCTAACCACAAAGGTTAGAGTTTCACTAATAACAAATTATTCTTACAAGCTTTTTACACAATCACTCTTAACCACACCTAGATTAAAAACGAGACTTCTAACACTCTTAGAATCTCTGTGATCAAGACATAGAGATCACCCACCTCTACTTTTATCCCCTAAGAACACCTTAGCTTTAAGAAATCATATGTTATTAATACAAAAAGAATTTCAAAAGAATACACAACAAAGTGTAAAGAAAGAAACCACCTATGATCCACTAAATGATGAATGCAAATGATTTACAAGACTGAAATTAGAAAGGTGGAAGATGTTACTTTAGAACTTTTTTTCTACAACTTCTTTTGAAAGCTTTCCCAAGAAGAAATCCTACTTTGAAATCTTTGAATCTTGAGGATTTGTGGGACTTGACAGAGTTTAGCACTTGAAACCTTTTCTTGCTCAGAAAGCTAATGTATGTACTTTGTAATTTCGTTGTTATTTTCCAAAATACCTAACAACTATTTATAAAAATCAATTTGTAACTGTCAGTAATCAATTAAAACATTAATGTAATCGATTAAATACTATTATGTAATCGATTGCTAACACATTTAATCGATTAAAGTGTTCTTGAGCTTTCTGGAAAAGATTTATGAACAAAGTAATTGATTAATTAGTCATGTAATCGATTATCACAGGCAGTCAAGTTTTCAAATACGCGTCCAGTAATTGATTACCACAAATCCTAATTGATTATCACAGGAAGACTTTTCTGTGACTTTGTGAAGTGTAATCGATTGTCATTCTCTTGTAATCGATTAAAGTGTTCTTGAAAGCTTAAGTAATAGATTTCCACAAGTTGGTAATCGACTAAAGCAGAGAAAAATCATTTTTCCAAAACCTTAAACTTTGAGCACTATGGCTTTTATGCAATCATGAAAACCATTTGTTTCATAAAAGCTTTTTCATAAGACTTACGCTTTTATGAAAACATGAATGAAAAAATCATGTATGAGCTTTATGCAATGGATCATAGAAAGTTTCATCTCATATATAATTTACAACTACCAATCAAATTGGTTTGGCATGTAAAAAAGCCTAAATACTTTGTAGACTTGAGACTCGGCTTCTTGATCCTCTTGAGCTCCCCCTGACTCTAACACAATGTATCCTATTTGCTTGAGAACCTTGAAATTTACCTCAAACTCTGGTTCCACAAAATCAATATCTCAACTTGGGTATCCATCTTGAAATGATCAAGCATCCTAGAAATCAACATTGCATAAGGACACTTGAAGGATCTAATCCTCTGGGTTTCAGCATGTTATCCCCCACAACATTGACCCAATTAAGCTTCATCTTCCCCTGCATTTGGTAAATGAGAAAATGATCATTCTCTATCAGTTGTGCATGATTGTTCCCCCTAGAAGTAATAATCTAGGCAGTCACATATATTCCCTTTCACTTTAGCATACAAATATCCAGTCTCACTGATAACGACTGTCGAATCGCTACAAAACAATTAAACTAAGTTAGTTCTATATTACAGGATTAACCTAGGTCGACTCATAGACATGATCAATTTGGTTCCAACTTCAATTCACTAATAAACAATAGGGAGATTTTAATCAAACAATTTGTAGGAAATGAATACAAATTGCAGAAACACAAACAAGAAATGAAGAAAAATGCAGAAACTAACAGAATTGATAAAAGGTGTTGTAAAACAGATTCAAGAATATCAATCCAATTCACCAAACCAAGCAATACAAATTATCATAGTTCTCATATAATGATTATATTATGAAGGTTCATTCAATATCATTGAAGCAGTTCAATCGAATTAACTTCTAAATCAATTGAAATCACAAATTGGATTGAAATATCATCCAAACAATCTATGATTAAAATTCAAAATTAGGAAATAAATCTATAACCTAATTCATTTTCAATCCTTAACATATTCATAATCATGAAAATCAAAAAGTTGAAGAAGAAGATGAACATTCACATAGAATTTAGAATACCAAACTAGAACTCAAATTCTCCTTGCTTGGATTGGATCCTTAGATTGATTGATTATTTAGTCTTCCATGATCATCATCAATGTAAGAGCCACAAAATTTGTACGAGAAAAATAACAAAAAAAAAAGAGATGAAAGGAAGAAGAAAAATAATGAACAATGAAGAATAGTTGAGAGAAAAAGATTTTAATTCTAAAAACTTCTAAAAGAAACTACAAATTCTATTTGTGCTAAAAAAATAAAGTGTGTCTCTTCACAAACTAATTGCACTAAAATATAGTGACTGATTCAGTAGGAAAGGATGGACCATGATTAGGCCCATCGAATCAAACTAATTACTAATTACACCAATTCGCAGCCAAAACCTCGAGTGCAGGGATTCTGACTTCCAAGCCTAAAATCATCCTCAAAATGACAAAATTGGCCTCGGCTTATGTCTGACAAAATTGTAAATCTTTTCCTTTTCTTTCCAGGGACTACTCATATGTGCCATTTGGAGTTCTATAGAGCTATCTAGGTCTTACACAAGGAAGATAGGCCAAGTAAGCAAAAAATTTGAAAATAAGCAACAATTATCAATTAAGCCTATTTGTTTGCCTAAGACAAAAACTGAGTTAGAGTGAGAAAATAAAAGTCCAAGAGAAATCAAATAAGCTAAGAAAAATATAAAAATATTAAACTAGAAACCCTCAATCACTCACTATCAATATGCGAAGTAGTGTAGAAAACTCTTACCAACTCCGAGTAGAAAATGCCCTTCATCTCCATTACTAGCTTCTTCAAACCATGGTACTTTAGAAGTTTAGGAAAGACAAACCCTTGAGTCTTCAACCATTCCAAGTTCAAAAACATAGTTCTACTTGTAGGACACCTCATAGCGCTCATCTAAAAACAAAGGAGTGACCTTTGTAGAGGTTGGTGAGAGGGAGAACGTGTTATCCGTTTGCCCTTGTTTGAAGAGCCACCCTTTGCAAACCCCTTCTCTTTCTTAGATTTCATTTTAGGGGTAGTTGGTTTGTGCCCAATGCTTTTTATCCTCTTGTTCATGGTTTCAGCCATTGATGGAGGTTGAGGGTAAAGGAAGAAAGAGAGGTTGAGAGGGTTAAGGAAGAAGAGAGGATATAGGTATGGTCTCTAAGGTTTCGTAAAAAGGTTGATTGAGAGATAAGTGAGGATTTAGGTCTAGGTAGGGGGTGTTTAAAATAGATCAAGTATCCTTTCATTTAAAAAAGAAACATTTTAGACCCTAAATAATCGATTACCAATTACTGTAATCGATTACAGACTTATCTAGAAAGGGTTTTAGGCTTCTCCACAAGTGGTAACCGATTACCATATGGTGTAATTAATTAATGGTTGACCCAAAGACTCTAAGATAGCAGCCTCAACATTAATCGATTACAAAGTCTCATAATCAATTATCATGAATGATAATGATTTTTTTTTTATAGAAATAACATGATAAAAAGGTTTTCATGTTTTCTAAATGTACATATAACAAACAAGCAAATACAAATGCATAGAACAAACATAAAAATGTAAATGAATATGTACATGAAATGAATGTAGGCTCCATATTGGCTCAAGTGAGATTAGACTCAAAATTCAAAGCTTGTTATGAAGATGATATAACTTATCTCTTGCTAGATGTCAACTAGTTGTGAGTCTTATCCATAAACTCAATGTTACGTCACCTTTGTGAATATGATCCTTAATGAAATGATGTCTAATCTTTATGTGCTTTGTCCTAGAATGAATGAAAGGATTCTTAGTGATACTAATGGCACCAGTGTTATCGCATATTAAAGGAATATGTTATAAATGCATTCCAAAGTTAGAAAGTTGTTGATTAAGCCACAAGATTTGTGCACAACAACTTCACACAATAATGTACTCAGCCTCAGTTGTAAACATGGGGAACACATGATTGCTTCTTACTGTTCCATGAAACCAAGCCATTACCTAACAAGTGGAAAGTACCACTAGTGTTTTTCTTATCTTGTTTACATCTGGAAAAGTCTGAATTTGAGTATCCAACTAGAGAAATCTTAGGAACCTTTAGGGTACCATAGGCTTTTTCTTATCTAGTTTACATCTGGCAAAGTCTAAATTTGAGTATCCAACTAGAAAGATCTTATAACCTTTAGGGTACCGTAGGCTAACATCTAAAGTTCCTTTTAGGTATTTCATTATCCTTTTTACAATAGAGAAGTGAGACTCCTTAGTTAGATTGATAGCGTGTACACATGCAAACACTAAATATGATGTTCGGTCTACTTGTAGTCAAGTAAAGTAGGGAACCAATGATACCTCTATACTTTGTTTGATCAATTGACTTTCCTTTTTCATCTGCACTAAGGTATCAATTAGTATTCATAGGAGTTACAACCTCCTTGCTTTTTTCCATTTCAAACTTCTTGAGAAGTTCCTTGTAGTATTTTATTTGATGGAGAAATGTTCCATGGTCCATTTTCTTCACTTGGAGACCAAGAAAGTAATTTAACTCCCCAATTATTGACATTACATTTGAAATTCTCTTTGCATCTTGTACACAAAATCTTCACAGAGAGATTTGTTAGTGGAACCAAAAATGATGTCATCCACATTAACTTGCACTAGTAAAATGTTATGAGAGAACTTTTTAATAAAAGTGTTTTATCAACTTTTCTTCTCTCAAACTTTTTTTCAAGAAGGAAGTTGTTAAGTCTCTCATACCATTTCCTTGGTATTTGTTTAAGTCCATAAAGAAATTTCTTGAGCTTGTGTACCTGATTTGGATATTTATGATCCTCAAAATCGGTAGGTTGGGAACCATAAACTTCTTGTTCATTGTATGCATTTAGGAAAAAACTTTTGACATCCATTTGGTATAACTTGAAATCCCCAACACAAGCATAAGCAAGTAGCAATCTTATGACCTCTAGTCTAGCTATCAGTGCATACCCTCTTGTTGTCTATAGCCCTTGGCTACTGGCCTTGCCTTTTATTCCTAGTGATTAAACCATGTTCATTCAATTTATTTTTAACACCCATTTAGTGCGAATGATGATCATGTTTTTAGAATAAGGTACCAATTCCCAAACATCATTTCTTTTAAATTGGTTCAACTCCTCATGCATGGACATTTTCCAGAACTCATATGAGTTACTCTTATATAGACAAGGGTTCTACTTTAGAGACAAATGCAATATGTTCACAAAACAAATTCAAAGAGTGTCTAGTAGTACTCCCTTTTCTATGTCTCCGATGATGTTGTCCATAGAGAGATCCCTTGGTCCTCTTCATTCCTTGGGAAGAAAGTTGTGTTGTGATGACGGTTGTTCTCGAGGTTTATTGCTCACCACCTCTTTACTCCATGGAGAAGCTTCTCTTGGACTCCCTACATCATTATCAAAAACATGCACCTTTCACTCCTTTTAGGGATTAGATTCATCAAATACAAAATAGATAGGTACTTAAATCTTTAATGAATTCTTATTGAAAACTCTATGTCTTTCTAGTAGATGAGTATCCTAGAAATAAACCTTCATCAGCCTTGGCATCAAACTGGCCAAAAGATCATTTACCATTATTTAACACAAATCACTTACAACCAAAGAGATTCAACATCATCCAATTAATATCAGTTTTGATGAAAATCGATGTTACAAAATGCACAATGGCATTTTTGTAAATAAAATCCCATCGTTAACATAAGTTTCTTTTTTAAAAAAAAACCAATGTTAGTAGCACAATCTTTACATCGATTTTTATAAAATTGATGTTGTCAGTACATAGTTAACATTGGTTTTTTAAAAATCGATGTTATGCGTGCTCAGTCAACATCGATTGTATGTAAAATCAAAGTTGTTTGGGACACCTTAACAACGATTTTTAAAAATCAATGTTTACACTTTGATAATAATTCCAAATGATCTTTTACTCTGCCACGCCTCGAGCTTACTTAAAACTCTCTCTCTTGAACCCTTTACTCTGCGTCGTCACTCTCATGTTGCCACCGTGTCGCTGCCTATCCGTCATTGCCTTCTTCTGCAATGATGCTTCTTACGTGAGCCAAGTTGTGTTCTAGTTTGTTTTCCCTCTTTTTCTCACGTTTTCATTTTTGTTTTCCCTCTTTTCCTTAGGTTTTTGTTTTCTCCTTTCTCCACATTTTGATCATTTTAAACCCTAACTAGGTTTTTGATTCTTCCCTAGTTTTGGAGTGACATTGCTTGTTAGTCCTTACAAACTCATGTTGTACTTGTTGGCAATGCAAGAACCTAGTTTTAAGTGGCATTGCTCACTAGTCCTTACATTATTCCCTAACCTAGGTATGCATGTCCTTACATTTAAGGATTTTTTTACTGAAGCTTCTATAAAAAATCTAGTATCATTTATGGTTGATATCTTATTATTATTATTATTTCTAGTTGGATGTGTTTTTTGGTGTTGCCAATTTTTTTGTAGTGTGAGAGGAAGTTATTTGGATGATGGTATGAAGTATGATCATGGTTTTCATTTGATTTAGTGTTTTTATCAGCGGAGCACTCTTATATGTCGAATTTGAGAGCAAGTATAAGCGAATTTTATGTTTATCTTTTCCTGCACTATTTTTTATGCGAATGAGTTGCTTGGTTAAAATTAAGGTCTCAAATAGAATATTGGCTGGAAAAGCAACATTGTTTAGCTTGCCTCTGCCTACTAATTTTTTGTATACTAAGGCACTATTTGAATTAAATTATCCATGAGTAATCTAAACAATATTATACTATAATACACTAGCATTAAGAAAGCTTTTAATATTAGAAAAACTTTATATATATATATATATTAGTGTTCCTCTTAGACTGAATACTCCTAATATTCTCTCAGACTCTCACTGTCTTTATAACTTGACTCTACCAAAATTTGTTAGAAGTATAATTAACAATCAATAACTAACTCTAGCTCCCTCATTAAAGAAATTCACAACCTGACACATTGGGTAGAAATGAGATTGATACTATTCTTATTTGTAGAGAATAAAATAAAAGTCAAAAGTGATTCATGTTGACAAAATTTATATTTTTCTTATTTTGGTTTTAGTCATGTCCATGAAGTATGTTCATAATTTGGGTTTGTAGAATTTTAGTGTTATATATACTATTAGTTACATTTTATAAATTTTTATACATATCTAGATATATATCATACACATATGGTATCATCGTATATAATTTTACAATAATCATGTTGACATAGTAGATATGAATTGTATTTATGCATCATAGTCTATAATTGAGATTACTTACTTTATCCTAAAAAATGAGAGTTGGATTTGTCTTACTATGAAGAGAATTGTCCCAAAGAACCCCTTAAAAACTACTTAGCTTTGTTGTACAAATTCAAAGAACCATCTATCTTTATCTTATTATCATTATCTCAGAATTATATGCATAAATCCTACTAGTAGTCCAACACCTTAGTGGACAATAAATGTGAAGTTTGAAAATGGTAGTGTTCTACTATGACCCCCTCTCTTATGTCTTCACCCTTGATCACCTCTTAAACGTAGTTTTACCTGACAATTTCTATGACTTACAGAGTGGTGAAGAACCATAGTGGTGATTATTTTGCTCATTAAAATCTATTTTTGTACATGATAGTATTCATTCTCCTATTTTCCAATAGAAAAATTAATTTACTATTAGTTGCTTTCCCAATAATGGAGGAAACTCATCACATCATCAACAGGATATACTGTTAGAAATCTCATTTCTTTCTTGGTTAAAAATTAGCTAGAAGTCTAATTAACAATCAGTAATAAGCATATTTAGATATAGTGTGATTGTTGGTGTAACACCCCATATTCTCTGTATCTGTGCATTCTCTTATAAATATGCATTACTAGATAAATGACATAAATGTCCTCAGATATTTTTGAAAATGCCCAAAATGTCCTTGGATAATTTTACAAATGACATTTAGGTCCTTAGGATTAAAAGACCAAAATACCCCTAACATTTGTCCAAATGACCAATATGTCCTTATA